>JAZGTJ010001561.1:0-53821 GCA_036877575.1 Botia almorhae | reverse complement strand
GGACATTTTATGATATTTTACAAAATCCCCCCGGACATAATTTTATAGCCAAAAAGGAGGACATGTCCGGGTAAAAGAGGACGTATGGTCACCCTAATTAACAACAGCACACATAAATAAGATGTCAGTATCCTCTAACATTAAATATTGTAGTAAGGTCTGTGTTGACAAGTGACTGTATTTTTATGCTTCTTTATAGGTTTTCATGACTGTGAGGGGCAGCAATACTGCCAGCAGTGTTTTCTGGCCCTTTTTGCCTCCCGTTGTCAGGGTTGTTCTCAGCCCATCATTGAGAATTACATCTCAGCTTTAAACGGTCTGTGGCATCCACAATGCTTTGTTTGTAGGGTAAGTGAGACAAGTTTTCTCAATATTCTGTATGGTGCTAGTACAAAAGTTTAGGCTATATCAAGCTCAGCTTGGCATGGAATGCTCTGTCTACACTCCAAGAAAATAGTAT
Organism: Botia almorhae; assembly: GCA_036877575.1. Taxonomy (NCBI): domain Eukaryota; kingdom Metazoa; phylum Chordata; class Actinopteri; order Cypriniformes; family Botiidae; genus Botia; species Botia almorhae. The sequence continues at coordinate 53,361 of JAZGTJ010001561.1, read as the reverse complement.
CAGTGCTACAAAAATTGTTTCTGTTTCAATGCTGGAAAGCCTTGCACAGTGACAGTGTATTGGTCAAAAAAGCCATGCCACGTAGCTATATATTAAACAAACCAGAAAACAACACCCACAGTAATGAGTGACTATAATTTCACATGTGTGTTCTCTAGAGTTTTGTCTAAGAAGTTTTGCCAAGTATGCAAACAAAGATAAGATATTCTAATTTCGCTAATCAGCACTGATAACATCACAAAGTCTTGTCCCTGCACAATTCTGTTCTATACTTATTGCCATTATACATGCTTATCCTATTTCTGTGCTGGAATTCTCTAAATTATTTTTTTTCATATATTTCTCTGCAGGAGTGCTATAGCCCATTTGTAAATGGAAGTTTCTTTGAATATGAGGGGCAGCCCTTGTGCGAGGCTCACTACCACCAGTCCAGAGGGAGTGTATGTCAGGCATGCCAGCAGCCCATCCTGGGCCGTTGCGTCAGTGCGATGGGCGCCAAGTTTCATCCGCACCATCTCGTGTGCCACTTTTGTCTGAAACCACTCAGCAAAGGCTGTTTCAAGGAGCAGGAAAGTAAACCTTACTGCCACCCCTGCTTCATTAAACTGTTTGGCTAGGGAGAATGAGGAAAATTGATAAAAGTGAAAAGTGAAACTGCTATAGCATAAAAATAAAAAAGGTTAGAAAATGAAAGCATATGTAGATATTACGTTGCCAAATGCTTCAATGCTGAATAACTAGAAAGGATAAATGAACAGTGGAGGGAAAGCCAAAGCCTAAAAAAATCCTAAAGGAATTCTGTTTACAGTTTATGTCATATTTGGAACCAGTTTAAAAGGATCCTAATAGGAATCATCATTGGATCCTTACTGGCTTTGCAGAAATGCCATGAAAAATGCTATCTTCGCAGGCAGTATTTAAGAGGCCATCAAGGCACATATAAATTCAACATTTGCAATGCATCCTGTCTCTCGAGATGCCTTCATCTAGCTGGATTTTAAAGGCAGCATATGTGTCCTTCACTGCCAATGAAATCCTGTAAGTGCAGTTCAACAATTGGTGGACAGAATTAAATGGCTGAGAGAACAGTTGAAAGAAGCAAATTTGTTTACACATGTCCATTATTTTCAATTTATGACTGTATTTCTACTGAGAAATAAGCAATGTAATCCGTAAATATTTGCTATGTTGTGTCTATAGCGCAAACAGTTTTGTTTTATATTATCAGATATGTTGTCTTGAAAGTTTGTGTGAAACCTGTTTTCTTAGTGAGTCCCACTAAATTGCATAGTCTGCGTATGACTTCAGGTCACTGTCAACGTGAAAGCCACTTTATGCGTTAGCATTCTCACTCTGTGTAATAACTCGTAGTCAAAGTTTCTGTTAGAATGTTGGATAGAGAAATGGGTGTGTGTGTGAAGTGTGGACCATACATATTTCTCAATGGATAATTATTGGTGGGCTAAATTTTGATTTTTGGTTTATTGCTCCTCGAGTTTTGATTATGGTTTACCTTCCATCTTAACACCCTCCTCCCACCCCCTTAATTACAGATGAAATGTTTTATTTTAAACTTTAGCTTTCTGCTGCAGCTTGTTGTCACTGCTACACCAACATTTTTATATATTCTCAGTTTTCAATTTTCAGTTTAAAGGCTTTTGTTTCGTAATGCCAAATATATGCCAAAGATCAATGTTTCTTATTTTTAACAGTGTGGTATCATTCATCAAACAGTCAAGAAATACAATAATTTGTATCAAGTACATTGTAACTATACAAAAAAATGTGTCTGTTAATTGGTACCAAAAAATTAATAAATACATTTTAGGCAAATATTGTTTTGTAAATTTGTCACCATCTACTTTAGCTTTGACTGCTATTGAAGGATAGAGCAACATGTGATAGATAAGGAGAGAGCAGGACCAGGATAGCCATTACTACACTTCAGGGGTGAAATTGTTGTGGTTGTTTTTAACTAACAATAATATTGCAATTATCTAGTGAGTTTGGAAAACATTGTGCAGTTCTTGGCTGTGGAAAATCAGTATATTTGATGGGGTAATGATCGTAATAAAATACACTCAGAGAACCGGTTTCTATCTTTTTTAAGAGAAGAAAGTTTATTCACAGCCGAGGAGTTATCAGACAGGAACAAGGCTCCTCCTAAACAGAGACGTCTCCCCATAAGAATCACCTTATGTTTGAAACAATGTTTGAAAAATCTTTCAACAACTGAAAGAACTGCAATGTGTGTTCCATTTCTGGAAAATTCAAAACGGCAGAAACAATGTTGTTTCCACAACTTTGAGGTGCTTTTCATTACTTTAACAAAACCTAATACCCATTGACAAGGACAGATACAAGGAGTATAAAAGATTTAGGTTCTTTAATTTATAAGTTGCTTCGAGTTACAGGCAGCTTGGGACAAAGAGATAAATCAAGCGATAGGAAAGAATAATGGAAGAAATGAGGACTTTGTAAAGAGTAAAAGTAAAAAGACGTTTTCTTTGTCTCCTTATTTCTCACTCAACATCTTTCCTTCCTTTAAAAAGAAAGGGAGGCTTTGAGATTATAAGAGATTAGAGATTATCCTTGTCTTTTTATATCTTCTCTTCTTATACCTCTATTAAGGGAAACTCTGGCAGACAGAATGGAGAGGTAGTGCTGATTTAAGGTTGTTTTATTGAAAACACTTCCATATGCAGCAAGTGACTTACATTCAGTCAACTTAAATGCCAACAGCGCTCCAGACAAACTTTTTATTTAGAGAACAAATGGACCATCAGAAGACTGAGGATACAAGCCAGAAGTGACAGCGGGGGATGCAGTAATGAGATGATTGATAAGTTTATTCTTCCTCTTTCTCCTCTCCGTGTGTGATGACATAGCAGATGTTCTTATAGTCTACGTTGCCAGCCACATCTGGAGGGAAGGCAGCCCAGAGGTTGGTCATCTGGAAGACCGATAAAACAATTAGACAATTAGAAGTCTTTAAAACATGTCAACAAGAGAATAAAATTATAAAAACCATAGCTAACCTCCTCAGCAGTAAACCTGTCACACTGGGTAGTCAGGAGTTCCTGGAGGCTATAGCAAAAGAAAATTAAGTTTTAAATTAAGTTATGTTCAAATAGATTTATGAACATTACTATATATACACACACACAATGCAATGAAGTATTCAGACCCCCTTTACTTTTTAATTTTATGTTGTAGCCTGATACTACAATGTTTTAAATTAATTTAGGAAATTTATGAGGCTTTCTTGAGGCTTCTAGCCACTGAGCCATAAAGCCCTAATCGGTGGAGGGCTGCAGTGATGGTTGTCCTTCTGGAACTTTGTCTCATCTCTACATAGGATCTCTGGGGCTCAGTCAGAGTGACCATTGGGTTTTTGGTCACCTCCCTTATAATGGCCCTTCTCCAAGATTGCTCAGTTTTTTTCCCGGCAACAAGCTCTTGGAAGAGCCCTGGCTGTGTCAAACTTTTTTCCATTTGAGAATTATGGAGGTGACTGTGCTCCTGGGAACCTTCCATGCAACAGAAATTTATTTGTAGCCTTCCCCAGATCTGTGCCTTGCAACAATACTGTCTTTGCAGGACACTTATAGCCTGGTTTGGTTTTTGCTCTGATATGCATTCAGAGCAATCTGTGAGGTCTTTTATAAAGAGGTGTGTGCATTTTCAAATCATGTCCAATCAATTTATTTTACCACAGGTGGACTGCAATGAAGGTCATAATCTCAGCAATGATCAAGAGAATTGGGAGGCACGTGAGCTAAATTTCAAGTGTTGTTGCAGAAGGTCTGAATACATATGCCAATGTGGAATTTTAGTTTTCCATTTGAATAAATTTACAGATTAATACTAAAATTCAGTTTTCACTGTCATAATAGGGTTGCAGATTAATGAGAAGTGTAGATTGTAGATTAATGAGAAAAATATTTAAACAATTGTAGTATCAGACTAACAACAACAATTAAATAAAGTGAAGGGGGTTCTGAATACTTTCTAAATGCACTGTATATCAATCAACAATACATCTACAGCCTGAATTAATACACAAACAAATGGTGTATTAACTAACATTAACAAAGAATAAAAAATAATGCTGTAAAAATATATTGTTCATTGTTAAGTAATGTTAGCTATTATATAATGCATTAACTAATGTTTAACATATTGAGCCTTACTGTAAAGTGTAACTGAAAGAAGATGAGGCTGTTTTTATAGAAACATGTCCCTACCTTTTCTTAATACCAAGACTCAAACAACTCAGCCAAAAGTGGCGCTGGTTTATGTTTTTGTTAACCTTGAAACTGTAGGAGCTAAAATAAAACGTTTATTTATGATCTAAATCCTGAAGTGTTTAAATCAAAATCTTAAACTTTGAAATTTTTGTTTTCCTTTAAAATTTAAATTCAATTTAAAGGAAAATTTAACTTTCTTTTAATTTTCCAAAATTCTTAGATTCTGGTAAATGCATTTACAACAAAAAAATTCATATTATTTGCGGAAATTACAGTGTTGAGACTGTTTTTGGTAATAGCTGGGAGACTATCAGATTAAATCCAAATGTAAGTAAATACTTTCAAACATGTTAACTGATAATGCTAAATAATTCTTTCTACATAAACCTAGCCTTTGTCCCAGTTATGAAAAATCTTTAGTGAAGATCTTTATGAAAGTTTAAGAGAACAGCAACTGGTCAGAATACTTACAAGTCTTTTTTGATGGTACCAGTAGCCTCAGGGTCTAGAACTTTGAAAGCACTTAAGATAACATCCTCAGGGTCAGCACCTGAAATAATTTTACAAATCAATGTCTTACATGTTAATGAGATGTAAATGTAAATATTTGTTTTTGCAGAAATAAATGTCAGATGAAACAACTCACCCTTCAGCTTCTCACCAAACATAGTGAGAAAGACAGTGAAGTTGATGGGGCCACTGGCCTCTTTGACCATGGCTTCCAACTCTTCGTTCTTCACATTCAGTTGACCCATGGAGGCCAGCACATCTCTCAAATCATCCTTGCTGATGATACCATCCCTATTCTGGTCAATGATTGTGAAAGCCTGTTTGTTTCGGAGAGAGTCAGACAGTAAATGCCAATTTATATTGCATTTCTTACAAGCAGAGAACACAGGAATCATATTTATGCTTTAATTTAATGTGGTGCAGTGGTGGCATTCAGAAGTCCACATACCACTGAGCATAATGCGAATGGTATGGTTTCAAAAAGTTTTATTGTAAACCACTGCACTTCAAGATACACATGATGTCTCCACACAAAAAAGTAAGCTCTTTTTCATAATTGAAATGAAAATGAAATGTGTTTTTCTTTCTGGCATCAGGTCTTGGGGTTCCTCTACCAAATATCTCTGAAACTTGAGATGACATCTGAGACCAAGAAGTCTCTTGGCAGCTGCTGGCCACTTGTGTTTCTAAGTTGTTAAAATGGTCACAGAATGCATGACAAGTCTTTAGGGATATTTAAGGAGAGGGGATTAGATACATTTGTGCCCCCCAACTAATATTTCTGTCCCCCTTCATAACACCCCCTTCATTAAACTTACAATAGCTATGTAACCTACAATACATATTAATCCTGGTGCAGTATCTGCATGATCATTTTTGAATTGTCATTAATAGCTTTTAATTTACAGTAAAGGTATTCATGAAAGTGCTCAGCACCTTTCAAAAAATCCTGTTTTTAATATTAAATATTAACCCCTGTGGTTTTTAAATGTCAAGATGTTTTTTTTAACTGTTTTTAAGTAAAAATAACTCAAAGCTTTGTCATTTTTATTTATAATTGTAAAAGTAAACAATTTAACAATTATAAAAACATGAACATTCTCCTATCTTTTGACAAAAATGTATGTAAAGGGCTAGTAGGAAACTATCATGTTTTTCTTTATGGCTGGTATTTTATGGCCTTCCTTAGCCCCCATGACACACTTAAAGTGTGTAATACAGTAAGCTAATTTTATAATTTTACTATTTGTAAATTAGTTAATTTACTCTGCACTAATTTATTACACCCAACCCCTTTAATTCTTAAGGAAAATGTATATTTAGGAAATATACACTGTAAATTGTTTTGGATTACAGTGTCTGGTAAATACCTACATAAAATGTTTACACTACCAAAGGCAAAACTGTGTAGCCTGCGCTTTTATAGGTGCAGTAAAGAAATTTGATAAAAATTTGTTTTTGTGCTAAAGAATGTGAAACCACTGCACCTCCTTGTACTCCTGGATCTGGCTCTGCTCAAACATAGAGAAGACATTAGAGCTGCCTCCCTCTGCCTGCTGCCTCCTCTTGGCCTTCTTGGGTGCCTAGAGAGAAACAAACACATGGAGTAAACATGTCAATGAAAACACACCAGGAATATATTTAAAAGAGCTAAACAGATTGTCAATTGGATTGCCTGGATAGCACTAGCAAAATAAATCACTAGCAAAGACAACATTTTTCTTCTTAATATAATAACTTTTCTCAATTTCTAAATCAATTTCCCAATACAGGTTTCAAAAAAACTAAAAAAACACTTCTAGTGACAACACAAAAAAAAGCATTTGAGTTTTTTTGAGTTGTGGTTTGGTTTGAGGTCCTGTATCCTGTACAGTCCGCACTTATGGATGTCTAGTATAGCTGTTATGTGCAATGGCAACTTCCTTTTCCTGTCTAATTTCTGTCTATGAACATAGACAACTTCTATGGTTAGTCTATGGCTTCTGTCTGATTTGTGTATAAATCTTGACTAAAATGCATTGTAAAACATCATAAAATGTACCATAAAAATGCATTGTAAAAACGGAACCTATTCTTTGCTACAATTCTTTCATAACAAAGGTTTAGAAGAATTGTAAAAGTCTCCTTAGTAACACTTACCATCTCTCAGGTTTTTGGGGTTGGTCAAAAGTCAATTCCAAGAAGTACACCACACCGATGTGACTGACATGTTCGTAGTGCCCCTCTGTGGTCTTATATACCACCCTCAGTGTGCTAACTTTAGCTCAACCAGCTTTGGCGGGGAGAAAGTGCTGGTGAAAGTAAAAAGCAGGAGTATGGAGAGCTTCGGGTGTCACCCTTCATTCCTGATCCAAAATAGAATTTGCACACCTTGGAATGAGGTAAATTCAGTCCAGTAATTTTGGCCATAGTTTGGTTTACCCTGTAGACAAATATGGCAAGTCCAAGAAGTAAATACCGGCCTGACTGTGTGACTCATCCTCTGTGAGATTCATTCCCTGTCTGTTCAATTAACTAAACATAGTCTATGTTTGTTCACACAATTATTATATAGATTTATGTAACTGTTGTGGATATCTACACAAGAAGAGACCAAAACCACCCATGGTACAATGACACACTAATATCTTTACAATTATCACAAGATTACCCAGTTTATAATCTAATACTCCTTTGAAAAAAGTAATCTGTCAAAACTAGCTGTAAATCAGACCTTTTCCAGTCTTTAATGTCATATACCTAAAAAGAAATTGTCTACAGATTTGTGTCATTGACCTTCTCAATATCTGCTCTATTGAGACGTTCTAATGGAAACGGTTATCAACATACTGTTGCAGTTTAAAAAAATTCGGAGGTTTGAATATACAGTATGAAATTTTCTTTTTGCATGTATCTCCAAATATTCCTGCTATGTTAAACATAAATATCTTTCATAGTTAACAACTCTAGTATTATCCATTTACACATGCACTTACAACAGAGTCTCAGATAAAAATATGAACATAAATACAAACTTACTGCCCATTAATACACAGATTTATGCATCTATGTAAAGCTGCTTTGAAACACTATGAATTGTGAAAATTATTGAAATATTGATTTTAATATTTGAATAGATTTTGTACACTAGCTTTATATTTCTTTTGATGATACAGGATGTGTAATGTATTTGAAAGGTACATTTGATGACTTAGCAGACTTTTGAAGCACTGAAGCACTATATTGGGGAGCATACAGAAACTCAGTATAGTCCAAAACAGTGCTCTGCAGGCCTCCATTTTCACACCATATATGTGACCCCTAGCTGGTCATTTGTCACAAGCCCAACACTAAAGGTATGCCTCAAAATGTGCTTAGATTTGCTAAGATCCCAAATTCTGCAATTAAGTCCAGAATTCAATGTCTTCCAACACCAAATGATCTCAGCTCTGCTATTCCTATCGATTGTGTAGTTTTGTACTCTTACTGTACATAAGCAATTGATTGATTTGTTTTTATTTTGTTTAAATGTAAATGTTGCTCTGACACAGCAAGTTACACAGCACTGACTGCACAGCTTTAATTTTATAACTGGAATTGTGAAATAACTGATGAGGTGAGAAAAAAGAGGCCCAAAGTTTAAGGGCCACTACAAGAATATAAAGAGTGACAGCTGTGGCCAGAAATAACCCAGCATCCTCCAATTTCCACACCCCCTGTTCTAAACAAATGAAAAGTGTACTTATCTTCAGTGGCACAAATTTCCTCACTGAAACAACATGCTCCCATTTTTGGCCTTGATATCATGTCTTATGTCTTTCCACTGTATATTTAGCTTGACCCCTGTCAGGTTGCATTTGCATTTCCTTTGAATTCCACAACACTATGCAATATTCAGATATAACACGAAAATATTGTATGCATCAATATTATGCAATACTTAACAAAGCTCCTTAATTTCAACAAACGTTTTTCATTAGCAGAATGCAAAAAAGCAAAGGTTTTACATTTTTTTTGGAATACATGTTCATTTTGAGATTCAGGGGAATATTCCTTGGGGAATATGTTTGGTATGGTGGGCTGATGACATTGATTTGACTTTTATTAGTCACACTCATAAAGCCACCAATTAGCAACAGGAAGTGCATCACGTAATGTTAACCTTAAAAAATCCACTTACATTTAGACAAGTTAAGACTTGGTCAGAATCATATAGAGACATGGCTGATGTAAAGTTCTAGAAAGACTTCTGATATATTTAATGATATTGCTAAGGTAATGCGTCAAACTTTAAAATTGCATTCATTAGCTCTGTCCAACAGCAAGTTGGATCTTTTAGATTAAATGAGGATTTTCTGAAGATGCTAAATTGCAAAGCAATTTTTTTTGCCATGGCAAGACAATAAATTAATAGCATAAAACAGTCCTTGGGACTGATGACAGATGTGGCTGTTGTGAGTTACAGTCATGGTGCCACCATCTGGCATAAGAAAGTATGTTATCTTAAAAAGAGTTTAAAAGTGTCCTCTTAAATTCACTTCAAACTTTGTCTATTTAAAGGAGAGACATTGAAGGTGCTAAATTGTGAACAGATTGTTAATATCTGAAACGCTTGGCATGGCGAGATAATCAATTTATGGCAAAGAAAGGAAACAGGAAGTGTCTCATGTTTTCATTCATGTTTAAGTAATTTACATTAAACTTGGGAAATATATTTGGTGTTGTGGGCTGATCACAATAATGTGGCTATTGTGAGTCACAGTTATAGCACCACCAACTGACAGACTTACTTAGAACAGACTTTAAAATAGTCCTCAATTTCTTTTAGAATTAAATACCTGTGACAACTATGCATTGTTTTCTAAAAACACCAGGTGGCGATGGCGCTGTAGTGCTTGGGCCACTTTCAGCTGTTTTCAGCTATATTTATTTTTATGCTTATGTTTGCTTTAGGATTATTATTATTTTTTTTAGTGCTCAAGCAATGAAAATGCAAAGGGCCCTGTATCATTGTGTTCAGCCAATAGGTGTAGGCAAAAGCTTAGACAGACATGGTGGGGGGAGTTCTGTAGTGCTCCCTTTTTACTAAAGTGATGGGGTTAGTTTTACCTACGGTCACCAAACCTGGTACATATATTGTTCTCATAAAGCTGGACTTTCAAAATTACATTCATTAGCTCCACTCAACAGGAAGTCAGCCATTTTGGATTGTATGTGAATTTTGTGAAGGGGCAGAAAGGTCAAGAAGAATTAGGACAGACAACATGGAATTGGCTTTTACTGTCGTAGATTTTCAATAACAGTCAGGAGAGCAGTCTCTATGGAATGGCCTTTTTTGAATCCAGACTGTTGACTGGCACATAGGTTGTTTTGTGAGAGATGAGAAGTGAGTTGGTTAAATATAACCCTTTCAAGTGTCTTTAAAGGAACGGTAGGAGTGAAACTGGTCTGTAATTGCTGACTGTTGAGGGGTCAAGTGTTGGTGTTTGAGCAGTGGGGTTACCTGAGCCTGCTTGAATGAGGAGGAAACACTTCCTGTAGTGATGAACAGTAATTTTACTTGCAGATCCATATCTCCGTCAGTGCCAAAACTCAGAGGTTTGACTGGCTGGCGAAGATTTCAATGATGATACCTCTCCAGTTTTAAGTTCTACCTAAATAGTGGCCCAGTGATTGCTTTAAAGCTGAGTTTAACAAATCAATTAACAAATCCAAGTGTCTAAAAGTGTTAAGTGAAACCTCATGCAGATGATTTAACACTATCAGCTAATGACCCAGGCTTACTTTAAAAAGTGCAGCGCAGTTAGACATCCTACTAGCTAACAGCTACTAGTCCAGTACAACAAGTACAGACAACAAGTACACTACAGCTGCTGTTAGCTCAGCCAAACAAAATGCTTCTCTTCTAGTTACAGAGATAAAGCTGCTTTTAAAATGTCTCAACAAGTGCTGAGCAAATGTATATACGAAACATTTTGTAATTGTTAGCTGTGTACAAAATTTGTATATACACTACAAGGTCAAAAGTTTGGGGTCACATAAGTTAAATGTTTCTGGGTTTGTTACATGTACTGTATGTACTTTTTATGCACCACAATTTTGTTCCATGTAACAGGGGGCACTGCAATGCCAAAGTGCTAACCTTTGCCCATGCCTACTGGCTGGTGACTCTGATGTTTGTGCTGTTATGTATTTTTTAGGCATGTTAAGTGCCCCAAAACATAAAGAAAATGACCAAACTAACATTTTTTCAAACATGAAAAATATTTCTTTCATTTATGGGAAATAAAGGAGAATATTAAACCGTATGCATGTGAACTGAAGCTAAAGTACAGAAACAAGGCAATGTTTCAAATAAAGGTTACCTAACAGCTGAAAAACTTGGAATGGCAATTTGGGATGGGGTTGTGTTTAATCTGCACAAGGCATAACACTGCAGTTTAAAATATTGTATTAAGATATATGCTGTACTTACACTTTCTCCTTATGTGTGTGAGAATACCCTTGCATATACGTTTGTTATAGATTGATACACTGTTTTTAAAAATGCTGTTATTATAAAGTTGGTATGCCTTAATATGATTATTTTTTTTACTTAAGATATTAGGCATCTAGTAGTTTTTACATAATTTTGAAAACTAGTAGTTTTCAAATAAAAAGGTGTTTATCCTTTGTTGCTAAATGTCAAGCTAGGACCATATATTCAACTCTGTTTTTCATCTCATTATATTCATCCCATTTTAATCAACAATTTCTGTAAAACAAGTGATACATTGTTCACATTTGAAACATTTATATTGTTTGGTATAATGGTAGGAGACAAAACCAAGTTCATATATTAAGAATGGCAAACATCCATGCATTATTCCAGGACACAGCAGGTTTACATACACTTAATTGTTAATATGGTGTGTTAAAATATTATTGTTAACATTTTATTATTTAGAAATTTCTTATAAACAACAACATGTCCCACTGAACTAAATAAATTAGGAATAGGTGAAAAAACATATAAAATATTCATAAATACAATTTTTTGTCTTAGAAAATGAACTGACAAAAAAGATTGTGACAACCCAGAGTGTGGCAGTAGAGAGCTAATATCGCACACAATATGACGAAAGATGGAAATTCATAAGCAGCTAACAACAAAAAATATAGGCAGATTACACAGCAGTTATGCTACAACTAAAAAGAAAAAACATTACATTGACATTTTGTATTCCTTCAATTCAAATACACAAATAAAAGGCAGTACAATATCAGCAGGAAGCCATGCAATGCCGGTTTCTTTAAACAGTTAAGCAACTTCACCTTTATAATATTATGTAGGAATTAAACTATAAAGGAAGCATTGTTAAAAACTATAGTGTCTTATTGCAAAAGAAATTCACAAATTATTGCATTGAATACAAATATATTAAATGAGAATTTCAGAAACTAATTTGCAGTTGTCACATGTAAACATAGAGTACACGTGTAAACTACACAATAGATTGCTTAGATTGCTTAAACTCCATATAAAGCATTAGACTGCAATAAAAGTGCAGTTCAGGACCTTTATATCAGGAAACATTTCTGACACATGTAGAGAAGTAGTTATCTTAAGTTAATAAGCACAACCTAGTTGTGAAATGTAAACAAGTGCACAAGTAAAACAATATTTAAGTTAATTCCTCAATGCCGTTAAATTGTTGATCCTGGCAGTTCATTGGTAAGTGTGTGCCAACGTTCAACCTTCTGGCCTTTATTTTTGAGACAGTCTATCCAGTGCTGAAGGGCGTCGCCCTGTGAGTGACATCCTAGTGACACGCCCCCTGCCAGATCCAAACAGATTTAAAATAAATAGCATGCATGCAAATTTATATGGTCTACATTATGTCGGATTTAAGACATAAATGCATTTTATTTACGTCAGTCATACATTTTGTTACAGAAAATAAAAATATATCTAAGGTTTATAAAGAGTGATAAATTGTTACTCACCAATAAAATCATTGGACCGTCCCAAATCATAGTCCCAGACGGTTACTTCTAATGTCTTTGTGGATAACTCATTGAAAGTAATCTCATAAAAAAACTCCTAAAACAGAGTCAGAACTTATTTTCAGTAAAGACAAGAACCATTTATTCATAACATTCATAACCATTTATTCATTTACAAGAATGTTTGTAATACAGTATATACTGTTGAGTTTTCTTATTTTAATATGAAAGGAATATTCAGCCAAAAATAAAATGTTGTCAGCTTTTAATTACTCTCCCTCATGTGTGAGTAAAAGTATGATTCACCTTTTAATCAAAAATAAATGTTTAGCAGATTTATTACCTTGCTCTTGTCAGTGAAAGTTCACAGTGGTTACAGCTCTAAAACCCAGAAAATGTCAAAACTGCACCACAGAAGTAAAAATAAATAGTCCTTGCGACACAGGAATACATCACCAAAAAATAAAAATTCTCTCATGGGTCAGTCTGATCGGCCCTGTTAGTGTTTTGTTTTGTCATCTTGGGAGATGGTTTCTGTGTTTGTCTGACTGCATGTTTCATCTGTGTTTGTATGCCACATTCTTGTTTGTTAATTGCTGCCTTTTTTTTTCTTGTTTTTTCTGTCCTGTAACTTTGACACAGACCACCTACTTAAAGATTGTTGCAGACCACGTACACCTCTGAATAGTTTGAGAAACATCACAAAGAATTCAAAGTGTTGCCTTTGCCTCCAGATTCCCCAGATCTCAGTCAGATTGAGATCCATGGCATGTGCTGGAACAACAAATCCATGAAGGCCTCAACAATTTGCAGGACTTAAAGGACTTGCAGGACTTTTCTATTTCTTTTGTTATTAGCTTCAGTTTGCTATTGTATGCTTTATTGTTTATTAAACAAATAAACAATAACCTCCTGCTAATGTATTCAACATCCTTCTGACTACTCTATTCTTACTTCAGGCCAGTCAATCACACAGTTTTTCTAGGTCAAGAATTTTAGAGTTGTGTGAAAACAGATGAAATTTCACCAAACAAGCACTTTACCATGAAGCGGTGGAAGAAGGTTGCCTGGTCTGACAAGTCCCATTTTGTTTTAAATCACATGGATGGCCATGTGCATGTGTGTCATTTACCAGGGGAAGTGATGACAAGTGGGACGACAATATGCTTGTGGGGAAAGTGTGATTCTCTGAGCAATGTTCTTCTGGGAGACCCTGGGTCTGCCAATTCATGTGGATATAAATGTAACAAAACTACTTAAACATTGTCACAGACCAGGTATATCTCTTTTTTGTGTTCCCTGATGGAAGTTGCCTCTTTTTGCAGGATAATGCATCCTGCCATGTTGCACACTTTGTTCAGGAATCGTTTGAGGAACATGATGAAAGATAACCATAGAATAACTTTAGTTATCTTGTAGCAGCAGGTCAAGGTGTTTATAATGTATGGGCTCATCAGTATATATTTCTCATTTCAAAGTCATTTGGACACAAGAATCCAGTCAAAATTCCTAAAACAGTGTCCCAACCAACTGGAAACCACAAAGCAACTAGTGATAAAGGTTTTTGGTTTCTGTCCTAACCAGCTGTGACAGTGACAACTGACATTCTTTTGATTGTTTGGTTTCTATTTTTACTGCAACACTATTGGTCAAAATGTTTTGGTTAATACTCATTCTTTATTAATATTTTTGTTATGTAAGTTTTGATTTCAACATGAATTTAAATTATGTGCTTAATTCCAACTAATTCAAATTATGTAATAACACAAATGGAAGTATAACCAATGTAATTATTATGAAATTATGTTTTGCAAAATTATGTAATGCAAAACTGCCGACAAAATGTCTACAAAACTAATTTCAGACATTTAAACAAATGCCTTTAGATCAAAAGGTTTTAAAAAACATGAGAAACATTTCAATCAAATGGCCCCAAACTTTTGTCCAATATTGTAAATCCTGCTCCTTATGTATTTTAAACACTGAACATAAAACCATAAAATGCACACAATCTGGGATCTGGTGAAGCAAACCCCAAAGATCTTAAAAATACAAGGTATATGTTTATTTGTTTTGCAGTCTTCAGCTGTCTAGTTGTCCACACACTGTTCTGATTGCATTTACTGGGATTGTTGTTAACATCTTGTTTTGTCTGATAAGAACATGGTGTAAATGTACTTATTTAGCTTGATATGATTCTCATATGCATACTCATACATGTATATTATAATTTACCTCATTAAACTCAGGGTTCAGAGTCCTTTTGATGACTGCAGTCTTGTGCTTTGATTTCTTCTTGATGTCCGGTTTAAGGTATCTGAGGGAAACATAAATAGTGTTATTTAGCTCATTTACAACCTCTCTTGAACATTGCTCATACTCCGCTTAAAAGCGATTTTTTCAGTAACATTTTTTGTACTGGTTAAAATTCTCTTCACATCCTGCTAGCAATCACTAAATATATTTTTATATACATTTATATTATTTTCTTATTTTCTGCACAGGGCCATAAAATCTGGTCTGAATGCAATAATAGGATGTCCTAAACAAAAATTTTGCATACCATGTTTGAAAACTCAGGAAAGTTTGCATTTATGTCAAAAGTGGTGAAGATTTACATCTGATATGGGATTCAGAATAGCTGTCACGATGGAGGCTCCAGCTTTATCTCCACCGCGCCACCAGAGGGAACCCTCTCCTGAATATTAACCATATTTCAACTTGGACTACAATTCCCATGCTGCATCTTACCTGGCGCTGATCATTTCCTGTTTGCCACCTGTTCCTAATTACCACAGACTTTATCTTGAACTCATTGCGAGCTCTTGATTGCCATTAGCATAAATTCTGAGCGTTTTTCCCTGTTTATTCCCATCTGGGTTTCTGTGTATGATCTGGACTGTTTATCGTTTATTGATTGTTTGCTGCCTGCCTGTGACTTGGATTGTTTAACCGTTCTTGATTGTTTGCTGCCCGCCTCGACTTTGGATTGTATTATCGATATTGACCGTTTTGGTCCCTGATCTTTGCCTCTTTCACGATTACTCATTTGTTTCGCTTTCACCATTTCTGTTTGCTTTTGTTGATGTTGCCTGTCGACTATTTTAATAAACCAAGCTGTACATGGATCCTAATCTCACTGACTCTTTGTTACAATAACACCACCTACAAAATTTTAATTAAGCAGCCCTCACACTACATTCTATGTGCTTGTATGCAATTTAGTAGGCTCATGTAAATCAACTGAAAACAACAAAGCAACTAGTGATAAACGTTTTTAGTTTGTGCCCTAACCAGCTGTGACAGTGACAACTGGCATTCTTTTAATTGTTTGGTTTCTATTTTTACTGCATCACACAAGTCCCATTGGACCTACACTATTGGTCAACATTTGAGGGTCATACTCATTCTTTATCAATATTTTGCCACATTGAAAAAATAATAATTTAAATGATGTGCCTAATTTAAACTAATTTAAGTGATGTAATAACACAAATGAAAGTATACGTGTAATGCAAAACTGTCAAAAATGTCTACAAAAAAAGTGTGGCAAAATGACTGTATAGCACCACCTACAAAATTTAAATAAGCTCTTGCACTACGTTTGATGTGCTTGCATGCAATTTGGTAAGTTCATGTAATATTCCACTGCTACATAAAAGTCACTAACAGCAATATTCCAAATCCACCAGGATGTCAGCAATTTTAAATATTATGCAAACGCAACGCAAAGCGTTGCAGCGTTTCTTGGGATTTAATTTTTCCTATACCTCACCTAGATTGTATTATTATTAGAACATCCACAGGTTTAATTAGTACCTAATTAGTATTATTATTAGAACATCCACAGGTTTCAAAATGTGAAGCATAGCCAGACATACTAGATCAAATAGAATCCACTGCTATGGGTTAAATTCAACAATATCACCTTAAACTTTAAAATATTTTTCAACACTTAATTTATTTAAATTATTCAAGTGGCCAGGACATGCTAATGAGTGCTAGCATAGCGTGCCTGAGCAAGTCGTTATTGAATCCATAACCATCATTGCACTAATAAAGTGAGAAGATAACCCTACCGAAGGCACAGTTTATAAAGCTTCTGAACGGTCATTAGTCTGAATGAGTGTGCTGGTCAAATGCGTTGGAATAGTGAGGTTCTCCTCAAAAGGAGTGGAGACACCCACCTACCTGTAAGGAGGTTAAATATGCAAACAGATGGATTTCTAAGGAAGTACCACATCAAATTATACCTACAATCAGGGAACTACCCTAAGGAGAACCATTCTATATTGTAGGTCATGCCAGATATATTCTTCTAGGGGAAGAGACAGGTTTACTGACAGGGCATGTTCAGTCAGAATCACTTTGATACAACAGCTTTATTGTAAATTTAAGATGATGATGTATTACTGGTCACCACTGTTTAACATACTAAAAACATTTGTTCACAAGACTTGAGTACTGGATCTTGTGGATCTTAAAGATTTTAAAAAATCATTCTGCACACTTATTGACAATTATTGATTCATTTGTTTTGCGGTGGATATTTGAGAATATGAATAGTCATGAATACTGTTGTGACACATCTGAGGAGGTGCAACCCCTAATGGGCCTATCAAGGTGGAATGTTATGAGGAAAGGAAAGGACGTGACGTGAGGCCAAGTATGGTGACCCATACTCGGAAATTGTGCTCTGCACACACAGTAGTGAACACACACACCGTGAACACACACCCGGAGCAGTGGGCAGCCATTGCTGCGGCGCCCGGGGAGCAGTTGGGTTCGGTGCCTTGCTCAAGGGTCTCACCTCAGTCGTGGTATTGAGGGTGGAGAGAGTGCTGGTAATTTACAATCTCCACCTACAATCCCTGCCGGACCTGAGACTTAAACCTGCAACCTTTGGGTTACAAGTCCAACTCTCTAACCATTAGGCCACGGCTGCCCCTCATGAGGCATCTAGAGGAAAAAAATATGAGGAGACTTAAAGATTAAATGTTTTGTTTGTAGTTTATTTGCAAAATAAACATCATCATCATAGAATTAATGATTGTCTAAGACACATTTTAAGCACACAGTTACACATCTTTGGACCATTTCTGGATAGATGTCTGGTCAATTTAATTTTCACATCTGTAAAAAACAAGCAAACTGTGAGCATGGTGATTACAGACAAACTATTTATTTCATAAACATCTATTTAATTGCAGGTGGCAATACAGTCTGGAAATAATCCAGCTAGTAAAATATATATGTATATAAAACAACACGTTAACCAATTTGATTAAGAATAAATTACTTACTTATCCGAAATAATATCTACTGAATCCAGTTGCTCAAATGCAGGTGGTCATAGTTGGTCATGATCTTCCTCTGAAGATTTAAGGTGAACTCTTCCTCACCTATGTAGCTGTGCTATCATTCACATACACAGCCAAGTCAATGGATCTGATGGTGAAGCTTATGATTTTTTTTTGGTATTGTTTGGGGGCAATGAGCATGTTTGTGTGGCTCACCTCAGGTCATTATTGTCTGAATAGCTCGCCCTGTGGGTGGGTGTGTTCACATTAGCGATAATGAGCTGAGACAGGAGAAAATGTACCAGTCCATACCAGTTTCGTCTGGTATGAATGAATGTTTTAGAACTTCAATCAGTTCATTTAGGAGTTTTGGTTCATTTTTAAGACGTTTCATAAAGATCTTTGTAGAAACAGATAGAGCTGAACACACACCCTGTTCATTTTCTTTATTTTACGAAAGCACAACATTGTTTTTTGTGAGTATACTCACAAACAAAAACAGACCCTTTATAGACCCTTTACCATTACATGTTTTTTTTCTGTAATGAGGTAAAGATCCAACAGAACACCCCGACACGTTCGTCAACCCCAAAGCGTTAAACAGGGTCCTGGGGCATCTCCTGTGAAATTTCTGCACTATGGGAAGCCAAACAAACATGGAGCACTGTAACTGTGCTTACACTTTTAGTTTAATGCATTGAGACACACAACTACCTATAATTAAACAGCACCATTTTGTTCCTTTTTGTGTGTATGGATTCTCATAGACTCAGTAATCTTTGGATTCTCATAGACAACTAGGCAGATGAACTACTTCTTGTTGCCTTCTCGAGGGCAACAGCCAAGCCCTTTTGGCTTGACAGAAGATGTCATGTCACAGATGCATAACTATAGAGCCATTCAAGTAAATATAGATAATAACCCACTTTCCATAATCCTTCATCTGATATCTGTCAGTTTGAATCACTTACAAATGACATTCAAAACACACACAACAGACACAAGTTGCACTTGTGTTTAGTTCGATCATAACATCTACATACATACAAACAACATACAACATAAAAACAAAATTATTGCCTCTAAAACAAATGTGATTTAAAGACAAAATACTCAGAAAAGGAACTGAAAACAAAAATAAAGATTACACTGCAGTATACACTATGGTTGCACTCACATTTTCACATATGGATCAGAGAAGCCATTAACATCCATGGCTGCCAGGTGTGCACAGCGGCGGACGCCTACACACAGCCCACCTTTGGCTCGCTCTTTACCATCTGTCTGGCTTTCCCCTTCTGACTTCTGGGATGGGGGCACAAATTGCAGACATAGTAGCAGACGACCTCGCTCTTCCAAACTGTTGTGCTGCTCACTATCCCACTGCACACAAGCACAGAATTTCTGTTCTTGCACATTTGCAATTATAATCATTGTTACATATCTTTACTTAATCGCATCAACATTAATACAAAACTAGTTAAATTAGTTAGTAAGTTGGATGACATGCTAAAAATTAAAACTGCTAATATTCAAAACCTCCTCTCTTTCAAACTATATCCACCTCATGGGTCAATATTTACAAGTATTTGAAACCTCAAATAACATATTATAAAACTTTAGTCTCATAAAATGTTTAAAATGCAATTTTTTCCTTGAATCAACAAAGGAAAGATTTATGAAGTTACGCCTATGTTTTCTGAGAGGTGAAACTTTATAAATCTTTTCTTTGTTGACCCCAGAAACATTCCCACTTTTTCCTACTCTCTTCTTGATAACTGGTGCTTCAGACAGGTGTAGCTCATAAATTTTTTTGAACATATCAACCACCTTTTTAAAATTTTTAAATGTAGATAATAAAAAAAACAAGAACTCACTTTTGAAATTTAGCTTATTGTGACTCATTTTGCCAGCACTGGGCAATTTACTGTTTGACCATGCTGCCCAGGTAAGAGACATCTCATAAGTTAATTCAATCATCTTTTTCATAGCTTTCAAGCATGCACAATTTAATTATGTAAACAGAACAACCACTAGAAATGCTTGCTTTTGCCTGTACTCACTGATGTATGGAAGCCTTGTGGTACAAACAAAATAAGGCAGAGATTGCAAGTACAGCAAGTACTGCTGCAGACTGTAGCATGATGAAAATGTCATAGCATGATTTTAATGATGTAGTCATGCTGATCAGGGTCAGAAATTAATGGGCCCCAGTGGCCCCAAAATAAACAATACGAAGCTGCAGTTCCATAGATTACAGATTATGTTCATCTGCGCCTCGTTTATCTTGAGGTTTAGTTGTGTGTGTATAAAATCCTGTGTTAGTTCAGTTCTTGGTCAGTCCTGGTTTGAATCAGTGGCTGCATGCATGTAGTTTGTTCCTGCTGTGTTGTTAGTATTCTAGTAAAGTCTGTTTGATATTATCTTCCTGCTTTGTGCCTTCTTGGATTATAAATTTTTACAAGCGTTTCTTTCTACTCAAAACTTGAATTATGGCTTTGCAAAACATTTTGTGCATACAAATTTATTTTACGCTTGCAATTCATGTACACTATCACAGATGCATGCAAATCTTTCTGAGATTCTGTAACTGCCACAAATAGCCATAACACACTTAAAGCCAATAAAGTGCAATATAGAGCAATTTGAAAGGCCATTCATTTATAATTATAGTAATACATTTGATAAGAACGATAAAAATAAGTCAGTGTGTTACAGAGGCCACCACTCCGCCTCCTCCAATCTGCAAGAGGGAAACATTACCTGAATACTGAAATCAGTCTGGACTACAAATCCCATGTTCCCTCGTACCTATGGCTGATTACTTCCTGTTTGTCACACCTGTAGCCAATCAGTCTGCCTATTTAACCCTGGACATTCTGTCGTTCATGTCTTGTTTTGCCCGTCATACAATTCGGAGCGTTTTTTCCTATTGTGTACCTGGTTTGTTTTTGTTTAGGTATTGTTTTGTGATTGTTTGCTGCCTGCCTTTTGACCTTTGCTTGGATTTGGATTTATGATTGTTTACTGCCCTGTAAACAATGCCCTGACCATTGCCTGTTTTCCCGTTTAGATTTTTGCATTGCCCATTTTGCTTTGTTTGCCGGTGATTTGACATTTGCCTGTTTTTGACCATTCTGTAAATAAAGCTGCACATGGATCCAAACCACGCAATGCAAAAGAAGACACCAAGCCTGTCTTCCCGTAGGCAGGCTCGAACTCTAGGCATGAATCACCGACTGACAATGCCTGCAGGTCCCCCACCCTCTTGATAAAGGCGAGTGCGGTCAGGAGTGCTGTCTTGAGAGACAGACTCTTCGGCTCGACTGACGCAAGTGGCTCGAAAGGGGCTTCCCGTAGCCCCGTGGGGACTATGGAAAGATCCCAAGAGGGAAAGAGGGGCAGCCTCAGGGGGTTCAGTCTTCAGTCTCCCCGTAGGAACCTGATGACCAGTTCATGCTTTCCTAAATACTTACTTTCTACTGCTAGCTGATGGGCCGGTATAGCGGCCATGTACACCCTCAGGGTGGAAGGGGACAACCTCCATTCCAACCCTTCCTGCAGAAAGGAAAGCACTGAGCTGATTGGGCAAGTGTAGGGGTCTTCTCCACGGCAAGAACACCAGTCAGTGATGAGGCTCGTTGATGTACGCCGCGGTCGCTGTGTTGTCCGTACGAACTAACACGTCTCCTGTCCAGGAGCCCGAAGCCGCTTGCCCATGGCACACTGTGCCCCAGCCCATCTTGGAGGCATCCGTTGTCACAACAACATGCCTGGACACTTGTTCTAAAGGCACCCGGACTGTAGAAAGGCAATGTCCGACCAGGGGCTGAAGGAGGCAGGACGGTGTGACAACCAGGATTCGATCATGTAGCCAGTGCTGCAGTGGCTCATATGCATCAGGCTGAGTGGTGTGGCCGCGGACACCATATGCTGCAGGAGCCTCTGAAAAAGTTTCAGTGGGACCACTGTCTTGGCTCTGAACATGTTCAGACAATGCAGCAGTGACTGTGCACGCTCGTTAGAGAGGCATGCCACAATAGTGACCGAATCCAACTGGGAGAGCTTGCTCTTTTCCCAGTTGACCTGAAGCCCCAGGTGGCAGAATAGAGACGTGGAAGTACACTTCTGGCGAATCGCATAGCCGAGTGTGATCGCCCTCAGGAGCCAACGAGATGGGCTGGGGAGTGCTAGCCAGGCCTCCAGACTCTGTGCAAGTGGCACCAGGGAGGCGAGAGACATGCCGGAAAAGGTGCCAGGGCCAGGCTCGAGCCGAAGAGGGGGCTGACCGTGAGGCGGGAGGTGCGTGAGGAGGCAACGCGTTCTGCGAACGCAGTCTCACCTGCCTTAGCGAAGGACGAGCCTGGGAGTGAGAATGCAATGTGTCTCTCACCGTCGGCCAGCATCCAGTTTGGCCCGGAGGGTAAGGAAACTGCTCTTTCATTACAAATGGGGGTACCGCAGTTGCCTGGTGGCGGAACAAAAGATTCCCCACCTTGCCCTCCACTGGGGGAAGGAGTGGGGCTGTCACAACTTCCGGAAACAAGCAATCCCTCTGCCCTTCAGGCCATGCAACTCAGGGCCCTTAGCCATCCTCTTGGAGGGCTTATCAGGGGCCAGAGGAGCAGACATTGACTTCTTGCAGCCGGCTCTTTGTTGGTACGGGGCGCTGCCTCAGCCCTCACCGGAGCAGGTATAGGAGCTGCAGGTGGATGCCCTCGGCGACGAGCAGACTGGGTCCAGGTCGTGGCGCAGACGTGAAATATGCCTGATGGCCTCCGTCTGTTTCTGGACTGTCGAGTACTGCTGGGCAAAGCCCTTGACAGTGTCGCCGAAAAGGCCACCTTGGGAGATGGAGGCATCAAGAAAGTGGACCTTGTCCAAGGTTTAACCAAAGATGGCATTCCGTGAACACCAAGGTGGACATCGACTGGCCGAGGGCCCACGACTGCGACTCATCACCTGGAGGGGGAGACCAGTCTTGGGCAGCTCCTGCATCAACCCTGGCTCAGAACTACCCTTGTGGCGCTGTTTGAGTGCCTGGGCCTGATGAACCTGCAGGATGGACATGGCAGCAGGGAGGAGGCTGCCTGTCCAATGGCACTGTAAGCTTGGCAGCAAGCCAGAGTCCAGAGGAATGACCAGCCCGAAGGGAGAAGTTCTTCCTCATCCATAGAGAAGAACAGCCCACTCTCCGATGCAGTGATCAACATCCAGTCCTCATCTGGATCACAGAAGGTAATAAAGGGTCTCACGGTTGGAGCTCCACCACCACCCGACAGCTCTAGTCCCAATGCTGCAGAGGACTAGGAGATCCGCAGGTAATGACCCAGCAGGGAGTCTCCACAATGACCTCAAGGTATCCCAAAGCACTAACCAGCTCTGCTGCCTTTAAGCGCATAGCCCGTGCAACAGAATGGGCAGGCGCAGAGGGAGCTCGATCTCTAATGGAGAGAGCTGTGACTACAGCTTTGAGATGGGCATGCTCTTGTAATGAGAGCACAACCCAACCATAAACACCACAACTGCATGCTTTTCGCCAAGGCATGTGATGCAGTGAGCATGGTCAACAGACAAGGTCCGGAAGTGAACATATCCAGGAACGTATCGATGGAAAGGTGTCTTTAAAAAGACAAACAGAAACACGTCTTTAAAAAGATGCACATCATCTGTAAGAGCTCATTATAATGGAAATTTGCTTTTTATAAGAAATAAACTCTTTAAAAACCAGGTCCGCCGAAGCGCCGAAGGGGAACGTCACAGGAAGCGGGCAAGAACCGCTGATTGCGCCGTCACCCACAGTGGACGGTGGAGAACTCCAAAGGCGATAGTCAAATGAACGTGAGTCATGAACACTCGGCTGCAAAGCAAAAATAAATGAATAAAAGCGAGCTGCGGCCGGCTTTATACCCCCGCTTGCGGGTAGGGATGACCCGACCCGCAACTCCTTTGCCCCATGCTCATTGGCTCTTTCCTCTCGGGAAAATGTTCATTGGCACGTTTTTTCTATTTAAAGGTGATAGGGCGCCCAAGCGAGACCCCATACATCATACGTCAGTTTGTTGATGTGACGTCGAACGTGATTGACTGAAAGGGAACATAGAGTGAGTCTGCTGTGTATTGCTGCATGTATTTTTTGCTTTGTATTTATGATATTTTTAGTATTTTCGTCAGGACTATTTAACTAATTATCAGTCATCAACCAACTAATGTTGGTTGGTGAGTGTCAGTGTGTTTGGTATTAGAGTGGAATGACTTCACTTCAGAAATATAAACTACTATCTAACTACTATCCTGAGAGATACTGATATTTCATGCACTTATAGATGACTTAAGTATTTTGTATGCGGCTGATTATTTTAATAACAAATAGGTAAATAACAACTAAATTAATGGATCCACAATTAGCCTCGGACAAAACCAAAAAGAAAAATCAAAAACAACTGTGATCCTTACCTCTCTTAGATAGCAGGAGATTCCTCTCAGAGCTGAACTCATGGCCGTGGGAGATGAGAGCTGGTAGACAGATACACAGAAACTTGTAATTTTGTATGTGAGCTCTAAACGGTCTTACAACTTATACTGATACATATCAACAGTAATACAAATTCAAATGCAAACCTGTATGACTTTATTTTTTCTGTGGAACACAAAAGGAGAGCTTTAGTATATTCTCACTGCTCTTTCCCATACATTAAAGGAATACAGTGACTCTCACGCTTTTAAAAGAACAAGAAATTAATGTATTTTAACTGGGTAGCACTTAACAATAAGCATACTTACATCAACAAGAACTAATAATTAGTAAAGGCATAAGCTAATAAAGAACCAATTTGAGGTTAACGTAAAACTTTAATTTTATCTAACAATCTGAAGTCATTAGGATCCATGCATGAATAAAGATTTATTACATTTATGGTAAACTAAATTAAACAAGCTACAGTACTTTTTATAGAACCAGATTAATCTAAAAGATAATTCATCCAAAAGATCTGGTGCACACATGTGTAGCCAAATTCATATGCATGAAACCCATGTCACTCACACAAAAAAACACACTAAAAAATATATTCACAAAAATCAATTTGGGTGTGCAAAAAATATATGTATTAAAAAAAAAAAACTTTAACCATCAAAAAAACAATTCACAGATGTACAAATGTACACAAAACGTTCATGCGTGTTTAAAATGAACAAGTTTATTATTGAATCTGAATGTGCAATTCATCATAAGTGTGTATATTGCCTTGTATTTGTGTATTTTTGAGACCTTACTGACAGTTGTTTTTTTCTTTTTTGGGAAAGTCTTTTTTAGCCTTTTTTATCATTACGGTTTTAATACACAGATCATAACGCTCCTTCCTAATGGTGTCAGTGCAAACAGAGCGAGGCGTTTTCAGCATAACCACACTTTACAAGAAAAGTTAACTTACTTTATCTGATGCTATTTTATAATTTATTCATTAAGGGTTAAATTTTATATTTTTGTTAAAAAGGCTGCATTTGTATGTGATAAACTCAAACTTTATGTTTTTTCCTCAGAACACTTGCTTTAACCTGATTTACATGAAACTTGGAATGCACCACCCCAGACCCTCATCTTGATAGTTGATTTGTTGTAAATATGATTTACAAATATGATGTTTTTTATATTTGTCAGGTGTGGCCCATTATGACAAACATGCTTATATCTTTTGTACACCAAAGGCCAGATTCACCAAACTTTTCTATGTAGAAAACTGAATATTCTTGCCTAACATCCAAAGTTTTAGACATTTTTGATAAAAAGTTTTATAATAAGTTTGTATTCACTTTAGATATACTGACAAAGCTACAGCATTATGTTATCTTCCAAACCTGCTTGGAACCAGATAATTGCTGTTTGCGGCTATGTTTTATTATTTACTTATGTAATTAAGCTACTGAATAAACATCTGCTTTTGTGTGAAGAAAGTCACATCGGTTTGAAATAACATGTAAAATGAGTAAACATGAGTTTTCAGCTATTCTTTCAATGATAGCAAAAACTTTTTGCTTGGTTTTCTGTGGTTTGTCCTCACAGGCACTCACAGGAGGTGGATGCTCCAAGCAGATGTTATAGTGTTTGGGTTGGTCAGGCTTCACTCTGCGTAACGCCACCCGTGACTCTCCAATGAACTCATTATGACTCAGCTTGTCTTCATCACATACAGACACCCTGAGAGAGACAGACAGAGAGAAAATATATCTTTACTCATACTAACATGAAGGGCAACATGAAAATATTTACTGGACAGCTCTGTTTCAAAACCTGCTTCTTTAAAGAGAACTATTTATTTTGAAACAGTTAAATAAAACAGTTTTAAGAGAGTTTTAATTTTTGAGACTCCCAATAGGTCGTTTGTACAAGCAGTTTATTATGACCTATGTTTACATACTAAAGTTAAGAGAAAGAGAGAGAAAGGAAGAGAGAGATACTTTTCCCTGTGGGGAAATTATAAATGACATATGACCGTCATTACCTAACAAAACCGTGGATTTAAACATAATGTGTGGACTTTTTACACTATCCCTTACCCATCATTTTTCCTGTTTCCAACATTTACAATAAGGATACTTACATGCATTTGGCAGACACTTTGGAAAGCAATTTACAGTGAATTCAAAATATATATTGTATCTGTAGGTATTTTCCCTGGGATCAAACACATGATAGTTGCGCTGTTAACACAATAGTCAATAGAGCTACTAAATTATGACGGAAATAAAAGTAGGAGTGCCAGTAGGGGTGCTAATTTGGTAACACTAAACACCCCTTAATTTATAAGATTTTATGGGTGGAAGGACATGTTGGTATTTCTATACTTATTGCACCATTCTATGGCAGAACTGGTGGACACAGAGAGGCATCTATGGCTTAACCGTTCGAAAGACAAGACATTCCTCTTGGACACTCCATTTACCTGACCTTTTCAACAACATTGTTAATGTAGTAGCTGAGAGGTTCCAGGAGGCAAGTAAGCAGGCGGGAGCGTTTAAGTACTACCTCCCTTGTCGTAGCCATCTTCAAGCTCCTTGTACAGGACACAGCAGAAGCAGGATGTTGCTTCCAGTGCCCTCCCAGCATAAAGACTGCAGGTTGGGTCAACATTCTGAGACAAAGCACTCTAAGCAAAAGACAGATTGCACAGCAAAAGAAGGACAGGCCTCTGCAGTGAGAAGTGGTTTACACCTTATTATATGGCACCTGCTTCTCCACGGTGCCCTTAGGAGGCCGTTCTGTTAACCCTTCCACTGGAGGTGCTTCAATGCACACCGGTTTCCAGCAAGTGTATGGCTCAAGCACAGGATGAGTTAGTGCCGTTGAGCCAGCCTATTCACATTTTGTCATCGAGCTACTTAAGTCCTCTCAGGAGGGGTATACAAGAGTCAGAAACTTAAATTCAATATGTTGACCTTGTTGACCATGTTGACGAATAATTCATAAATAACAACATTCACAAAAAGAACTTGATATATACATATTTGTGAAAACATTTAGAATTTAATTAGGTTAGATGTATTTGTGTAAGCATTTGGGCAAATAATTGTTTGGGTATTTATGAATAATATTTTGAATTTACGAATCTTATTTTGTATTTGTGAATTGTATTGTGCATTTTTGACTTGTATTTTGTAAATGTATTATTATATTGAGATCATTCTGGCTCTATGCCAACTGCTCCAAGCAGCCCCCTAGCAAGTAGAGAATCTTGCCTGCTTATGATGTATGGCCTCCAAGAACTTATGGTCAAAGGTCTCTGTTTTAGGACATATTTGATGCAGCTAGTCCTCTCCACTTGCATTTATCAAATTTGACCTGGGTTCTACTGTGGGTTCTCTGGTACTCTTGTTCTACTGTGCTCTTTATGGTTGACACAGACCGGCACTTGGAAGTTTGGAAGTTTGGGTATATCATTCCCTATGTCGACTTAACACAAGTTCCCTCGAAAGAGAATGTTTCGGGTTACGACTGTAATACTGGTTCCCTGACAAGGCTATGCCTGTGGTGCGTCTCCCTGCCATACATACTGCAAACCTGTGATCGACTTGCTTCAACTGTTATGAGGCTAACCTAGTCCTGATGTCACCCCACCTGTAACGTTTTGTCATCATTTCACACATGTACTTCAGACGCAATCAGAGGCGCTCACGGAGTGTCAGTACGGCTATCGTAACCCGAGACCTTATCAATCATTACCTTTATCTTTATTTCTATACTGGTTTTCTTATGTCCCAACTGTTGTAAGACATTTTCTGTAAAGCTGCTTTGCAACAATAAAAAAATTGTAAAAAGTGAATAAATTTGAATTCAATTAACACATTGTCAAAATTTAAGTAAGACACACAAACAAACAAACTTCTTAAAAACATGCGTTACTATAATCAATAAAAATCGAAGGTCTCTGCAACAACGAATTAGACCAAGCAGGATCCACTCTTTTGAAGCCATTCGGTTACCGATAGAAGAATGTGGGGGTTTAATCTGATTGCTGGGAGAGGGAGTCTGCTTTGGTATTTTTAGACCCTGGCTGGTAAGTGACTGTAAATTGAAACCGGGTAAAGAACAAAGCCCTTCTAGCCTGTCAAGATTGAGTCTTTTAGTGGTGCGTTGGTATTACAAATTCTTATGGTCTGTTAATACTACAAATGAATGGGAAGCTCCCTCGAGCTGCCGGTTACCGACATCATAGTTATGCTCGGCCGGTGAGAGTTTGCGTGAGAAAAAAGCACATGGGTGTAATTTGTACATTTTTGACAGTATAGTGCCAACCCCTTGTGTTGGAGGCATCTACCTGTACTACAAATGGATCGGGGTCATGATGTTTGAGGATGGGGGCTGAAGTGAACCGTCTCTTTAACTCTTGAAACGCTGATTCTGCTTGAGGAGACCATCTTAACTTACTAGATGTCTGTTTAGTCAACGAGGTTAATGGGGCTACGACAGAACTAAAGCCCCTGATGAAACATCTGTAAAAGTTAGCGAGACTCAGGAACCTCTGTAACGCAAGCTTTGAAGCCTGTACTGTTAGCTCTGCAGACAACTGCACGAGGGCTGCTGGATCCTGTGGTGACGGAGTCTTCTGTAATGACGAATCAGACTGAGTAGGATCCATCTGCAGTTAAATTTATCAGAAGGGTCGACAGGCAGAATCAGTAACAACAAACAATCATGGCGTAGGCAAAACAAGAGAATGATCCTAAGGCAGGCAAGGGTCGAGGCAGGCAGCAAACAATCAATAACGGTAAGATAATCCAAAATACTAGGGCAGGTGGCAAACAATCGAAAACGAGAAAAAATCCAGATCATACACAATAAAACAACAGATAATAAATAGGGAAAAACGCTCAGAAATGATGCTCAAGGCAAATCAGGATTTCGCAACAATTGAATGAGAATGTCCAGTTTATATGAAGAGTGGTGATGAGTTGCAGGTGACAAACAGGACGTAATCAGTCCAGGTGAGTGCATTGTGGGAATTGTAGTCCGTAGAAATCCGATCAGTACTCCGGTGAGGGTTACCTCTGGTGGTGCGGCGGAGAAGAGCCTGGAGCCTCCACCATAACAGTCACATTATTTCATTGTCTCTTTTGCGTTATGTTTTATAAACATCTTCTAGGCACTTTGCAAAATGTGCATTAGATTTTTATTACACACTAACAGCCATATAATTCCCTCAAACATACAGTACATCTGCAGTATGTTGTAGCTACGGAATAAATAGCATCTGATATACAAGGACACCACAGTAATAGAACACACAGATTCAGCCTCATTAAAACTGAGAGAGAACAAACTCACTGTGAAACTGACAGGACACAGACTTGAAGGATTTAAACAAAAGACAAAAAGATAGAAAAAACAAAAACTTTTGGTTGTACAAGCCAAAAAGCCATAATTTTATGCTTGTGCCTATTCAAATTTGTATTAAGATGTGCCATGCCAGGTTTGCCAGGGGTCACTGAAATTAAAGGCCTTCCAGGTGCAACAGTGACCTAAATCTGTCACTAAAGCTGAGAGAGACGCCATAAGTGAGGAAATAGAGAAAGAGAGGGGAATTGAGATCAGAGGAGGAAAAATAAAAACTAAGAGAGTACATAAATATTATGGGTTAAAAACAACTAAAAATGTTTTGACAGCATCTGTAATCTGCCTTTCAAATAAAATACAGTATTTGAGATCTGCTGGAAATTACATTTATTTAAAATGATCAAGT
Source organism: Botia almorhae (assembly GCA_036877575.1). NCBI lineage: Eukaryota > Metazoa > Chordata > Actinopteri > Cypriniformes > Botiidae > Botia > Botia almorhae. The sequence goes on along the minus strand of JAZGTJ010001561.1, from coordinate 23,100 downwards.
TTCATATTCTTCTGTGTTGCATGTGTAATCGGTTCTGCCCACCCAATGGGGTGAGATTTAAACCAGTAACTAAGCCAGGCATGGGAGTTGGGTTTGCCAAGAAGGAAGTTAAAGTCTGGTGTACCTCTTGAGATCACCACACAGCTTGTACCAGCTGGTATTAAGTCTACCTGTATATACAAGATTAGACATTGTTAGAAGACAAATTAAACTACTGAGGGTGTAAAAGTATCCAGATGGTCATACGAGCACATACAAAACACTCATTATAGCAATGTACTTACAAAGGTTCTAGATAGGTTCTTCAATAAAAATGTCCTTTCAAGATGGATGAATTTCTAAATATGGTGGTACTTTGGAGCTTTTGATTAATACCATTGGTACTGGAAAACAGAATTCTAGCCCTGCTTGTGACAGAAATAATTCACAATGCTCAGATTGTTTAATAATTACCTACATCATTACTGTTCTCTCAGCAAAGGCCTTGTGGGCAACAGCTATGTGAAAATTATTTCATAACCATGTTTTGCTGTAAGTACTGCTTTTCTGTAATAAGTGTTCTTTTCTTCACCTGATCATTAACCTCACCTTTTATATGTGTTTGTGTGGTACTCTCATACTTTGTCTTTGCTCAGGCTTTGTTTTAGGATGTTCTCAAGCCTCACGTTCTGTGGAATTTTCTTGTCAGTTGCTGTTTGGATTTTGGTCTTCTCTCTACTTTATGGATTATAATGTTTATTTCTTTTGCCATTCCATTATAATTGGAAATTATTAGTTATTGCCACTTTGGTGAGAAGAGTTTTGCAGTTTGGATTTTATTAAACTGTTGTTTTGATTTGACATCTAATCTGTGGCATATTTCATCTAGGTGACATTTAGATGACATACTGTCTGGATTACCCTCTCATAAACCACTAAGAGCCTTTGCATACAGTGACTAATGCACAATAATTTCTTCAAATGGTTCAAATGTGTTGCAGTTATTTCCAGTTCAGTCAACTTTATTTTTATAAACCGATTACAACCTTAGTATCACTAATTTGTTTGACTTATTTTTATAACTTTATAATAAACAATAAAAATTGCAATAATACCATGTATTCTGTATTATATGTTTAATATTTTTTCTGTAATGTTGTTCCTTTTCATTATATTTAAAGCTGCTTTGAAACAATGCAACATTGTAAAAAGTGCTAAATATATCAATTTAAATTTAATTTAATTAAACTGTGGAAAAATAGCTGTAACGAGGAATCAGACTGAGTAGGATCCATCTGCAGTTAGATTTATTAGAAGGGTCGACAGGCAAGGTCAGTAACAGCAAACAATCACAGTGTAGACAAGGCAAGAGAGTAAATGTGAGACAGGCGTGCATCGAAGCGTGCAGTAATGGCTGTAATGTGCCGTACGTGTCCTTCGACAGAATTGGAATAAATTAATATATTTTCAATATAAACAATTACCCACTTTTCAAGCATATCTCTAAACACATAATTCATAAATGACTGGAACACCGAGGGACACTTGGCAAGACCGAAAGGCATGACTAATTATTTGTAGTGTCCGGACGTGGTGAAAAAGGCAGTTTTCCACTCGTCCCCTTTACTGATCCTCACCAAATTATAGGCACTATGTAGATCAAGTTTCGTATAAATTTTTCGCTTGTCGAAATTGTTCTGAAGTGGCAGGAACGAGTGGCAAAGGATATCGGAATTTGATGGTCACTTCATTTAGAGCTGGATAATCTATACAAGGTCTTAAACCCCCATCCTTCTTCTTAACAAAAAAAAGCCAGCTGAAGCTGGGGAATTGGATGGCCAAATCAAGCCCTTCTCTAACTCTTCCTTAATATATAATTTCATGGCTTCAGATTTGGGTTGTGATAAGGGGAAGATGTGTCCCTGCACCAGGTATGAGCTCGATTGCACAGTCAACAAAGCGATGTGGAGGTAACTGGGAGGCCTTCTTCAGGCTAAAGACCTCTAAGAAGTCACTATACTCTACTGGGATGTTATCATTAGAAGGAAGAGAACTAGTGTGTAAAATAGGGGAGTTGGAGAATGATTAACCTTCTTGAAACATTGCTGGAAACAGTTAGAACCCATTGTTGTAATCCTCCCTCTCTCCAGGAAATGATGTGTTCGAGCTGCCGCAACCAGGGTAGATCTAGAACAATAGCATGGTTTGGAGAGGAAATAACATAGAGTTGAAGTTCTTCTAGATGGAGAATTCCAACCCGTAATTTGATGTTCTCAGTTAGTTGTGTTTTTCCTCTCTCTCCTAGTGGCTGCCCATCTAACGCTTCACTATCAAGGAACAATTAAAAGAAGACAAGCGTATACCATGTTTCTGAACAAATTCTTCGGATATGAAATTATTGGCAACGTTACTGCTATCATTAACGTGACAGATAAGGTGATATTCAAAGCTCTCTCTATAGCCATGGAATTGACTGAACTTTAGGACATACTGAACAGGAGGCATTGAGGTGACCAGGATTACCACAATATGGATAATAACAGAAATGATTTTGGACATGCTGGGTTCATTCCTCCTGGGTCAGGTGAGTGTACCCCAGCTGCATGGGTTCTGCCTGAAAAACATTTCCCTGATAATGCAAGGAACTGGATCTTCATGAGCGTATGAGGTTATCTATCTGAATAGCTAAGTCTATGAACTCCCAGAGGTTTTTGCCCTCGTGCCTGCAGGCGAGTTTAGACTGGAGTTCAGGGTTTAGGCCCCTATGGAAGAGCACTTCCATATGAAAGTGGTTGAAAGGAATCCTCTACCCAATTAGTCGGAGCTGCTTGAGTTCGGAAAGTTAATGCATATTCTGACACTGATTGCTTTCCCTGAATCAAAGTCAATAATTGCTCTTCGGAACTCATACCTCCTGTTGTATGTTTAAAGACCTCACGAAAGCGAAAGAGAAAGATATCGAAGTTGAGGTAAATCGAACCATCTGATCTCCAAACCACCGTAACCCAGTCTAATGCCATTCCAGTGAGGAGAGAGCAAACAAATGCGATCCTACTAGAGTCATTAGGGTAGAGAGAAGGCTGTTGATTTACAAACAGTGAACATTGAAGCATAAAATCCCACATCTTGAAGGTGTGCCATCAAATTTTTCTGGGAAAGTAAGTCGTGGGCTTACCGGGGTAGTTGCACTGGGTAGTGGAATGAAAAACGGTGTTGCAGCGGTTGAGGTTGATTCGGGAGCCGTGAGTCGAATTCCCTGCATGGCTTTAACCAGCTCTTCGGTGAGTAAGGTGAGTCAGTTGAGTTGGTGTTGGTGCAATGCCAGCTGTGAAGCCTGCACTTTTAGCTCTGCAGGCAACTGCACGAGGGCTGCTTGGATCCTGTGGTGGCGAAGTCTTCTTGTGTTACGAGAAATCAGACTGAGAAGGATGCATTCTGCAGTTAGATTTATTAGAAGGGTCGACAGGCAAGGTCAGTAACCTTGATGCACTAGGCAAATCAAGACTGCACTGACTGAATGAGAATATCTGATTTATATGGAGAATAGTGATGGGTTGCAGGTGGCAAGCAGGAAGTAATCAGTACTCTGATTCTCTGAGTTGTAGTCCATGGGAGATCGATCAGTACTCCGGTGAGGGCTCTTTCTGGTGGCGCAGCAGAGAAGAGGCTGGAGCCTCCACCATAACAAAAGGTCCATTTTACCAAGAATTTAGACTATTGGTAAAGTGTTTCTAATAAAGTGCTAAGTGAGTATGTTTTTATTATCATGCTAAAATATTTATTTCTATGCGTTTAACATTTGTTGTCCTCAAAAAAAAGCATTTATGTGAGATTCTTTACAGTTGGCCCATAGACATTTTTGTTTGTTTTAATAAACTAATGACTTGAGTTGAAATAATTTTCTCTGGTAACTGACAGCATCTGTGAGCATTAATTGGTTAATTTCATGTGTTGGTGAGATGATTGATCAACATACCTGAGGGTTTTCCTGTACATATCCTCCACTGTGATGCCACAATAAGTGAGTGTTTCATTCCACACTGGATTTAGAGTGTTCTTCACAATCTTTGTCTTCAGCTTATTGGCCTTAACAAGATAACAAGAATAGAACAATTAAAATATCATGAAGGAACATTTGAAAATAAACAGTTTGTGCCTTTGTTAAGTCAGAGTGTGTACAAATACAGTTACATTTTAATTTGTAAATGGAATCACATTTAACTATATCATTATTACTGGTCATACTGGTTAGTTTTTTTTGTGACAAATGTAGCCACAGTGACAGCAGTAAACAACAATCCCGCTATGGTGATCAAAATCGCCTTTCAGCAAATCATTAACGTAAAGGTGACATGGTCCCTACATAATAATAATGCCATAATGCTAATAGGAGAATGCAAACAAGACAAGATGTGAACAAAAATAATATTGTCTTTGCTAAAAATATTTTAGTGTTACGGAGGTCTCTGCTCCGGCTCCTGCTGGCCATCAGTGAGAGCCCTTGCCAGAATATTAATGCCTTTCTGGACTACATTTCCCATGACCTCGTACCTGGTTCTGAATCCTGTTAGGCACCTTAACTCAATTAGCAGAACTATAAATCCCAGAACTACACGCCACTCGGTGCAATGTCTTGTTTTGCCATGTGCAGCATTTCAGAGCATTCTATTGGATTGCCTTACTGTTGCCAACTGGATTGTTTATCATTTTGTTTATCGTTTCCTGTCTCGTCCAACCCGTCTCTAAACCTCCTCCAGTGAGTGTAGCATTAACTTCTAATGATCATAATAATTCCATTCGTGTTCCAATTACTCTAGTTTACCAGGACATTACTATTGACTCCTTTGCCCTTATTAATTCTGGTGCAGCAGCTAATTTCATATCCCTAGTGTTTGCTAAAAAGAATAACATTCCTCTAACTCTTTGTTCTTCTTCCTTAGAGGTGGAGGCGTTAGACAGTTGCCCTTTGGGACTAGGGAAAGTGGAGCACCAGACCGAGGAGCTACATCTGCTCATGGGGGTGCTTCACTCAAAAAATTTGAGCCTTTATGCCATTGTACACACACTCACGCCCCTACACACTATCGTTCTGGGTCTGCCCTGGCTCCATTCCCATAAACCTAGCATTTTTTGGGGTGAGGGGGAGATAACTCATTAGGGAGACCATTGTCACCTGACCTGCCTTAGAAAGATTGCTCCCTCTTAATCCAACCCATCCATAGCTGACTCAATAAAGCCGTCTTTCACTTCTTTCGAAATACTGCCCGCATATTCTTATTTATTCTGAGACTCTGATGAACACATTGTCCATGTCTGTTCTGTTCTCCAGCCCTTGATCCAAAACAATTTATACGTAAAAAGGGGAGAAATGTGAATTCCATAAGACTAGCACCGCCTTCTTGGGTTACGTAATCAATTCCGAGGGAGCCACCCCCCAATACTCTCAAGGAGCTGCAGCGATTTCTCTGGTTTGCTAACTTTTACAGCAGATTCATCCACAATTTTAGCTCCATAGCTTCTTCTCTTACTTCCCTCACCAAGCAGGATTCTAGTAAGGTGACTTGGAACTAGGCTGCATTAAGACGTTCGATGAACGTAAAGGCTGATTTACTACCGCTCCTATTTTACGCCACCCAGACCCAGAATTGTCCTTCATCGTAGAAGCAGACGCATCTAATGTAGGTGTGGGAGCTATTCTGTCCCAGTGACATGGCGTACCCCCTAAAATGTACCCATGGCCTTATCGCGAAAGCTCTCGCTCGCCGAACAAAACGATGTGGGTAACCGAGAGATTCTCGTTATTAAACTCATGCTGGAAGAGTGGAGACATTGGCTCAAGGGGGCTGCTGATCACAAGAATTTAGAGTACCTACGAGCTGCAAAACATTTGAATCCCCATCAGGCTAGGTGGTCTCTGTTCTTTACTTGATTTAACTTTACTGTCACATACAAACCAGTCCCTCACGCCAGTCCGAGTTAACCTCATTGCCAGTCACGACTGAGAATATAATTCCAAAGAAACTCCTAGTCGCTCCGCTACAATGGGATTTACATACAGAAATTTCACAGTTTAACGATTTACACCTACATCACCCTGAATGTCCCGAGAACCTTATGTTTGTCCCTGACACCTTCAAAAAGCGGTTACTCACTCAGATTCATGAAAGCCCCAGTTCTGGACATCCCGGTATCGCGGCCACCATACCATCCCTTAGCTTATGTAAGAAAATGCCCCATATGTCAGGTTTCCAAGACACCCAGACAACTGCCAGTCAGTCTCCTTCGACCACTACCCACACCACAAAGACCCTGGTCCCATATCGCTATTGACTTTAATACAGATCTCCCAAACTCTCAGGAGAACACCACCATCCTCACGATCGTGGATCGTTTTTCCAAGGCCTGCTGCCTAATTGCTCTGCCAAAAATACCTACTGCTTTCGAGACGGCAGAATTATTATGTAATTATGTCTTCAGGTTTTATGGTCTCCCCGAGGACATTGTATTAGACCGGGGTCCCCGGTTTACTTCACAGGTGTGGTCCTCCTTTTGTAAGAGTCTGGGTGTAAACGTCAGCCCGACGTCTGGTTACCACCCCCAAGTGAATGGACAAACAGAACGACTGAATCAAGAGATCATCCATTTCCTTCAATCCTTCTGTAACCAGCGCGTTGAAGCCGATACCTAATGTGTGCTGAATATGCCCAAAACTCACTGGTCAAGCCATCCACAGGTATGACTCCCTTTAAATGCATTCTGTTTGTTTCCTTAATCTGAGGAGCCTACGAACCTTCCCGCAGTCAATGATTGGCTCCAACGTAGGGAGGAGGTTTGAGATAGGGCCCACACCCATCTACTCCATGTCATCCAACGTCAGACTCTAAAGGCCAATTGACGTCGTCGACCTGGTCACTGTTTTGCTCCAGGTCAGTGGGTCTGGCTCTCCTCCCAGGATCTACACCTTTGGCTGCCTTGCAGAAAGCTCAGTTCTAGGTTCCCACACTTATCGAAGAGTTTCACAGAGCTCATCCAGAGAGGCCGGCCCCTCATCCCAGAGGAAGACCCCGGCGTCGCTTCCCTCCTCGCGTCAGGAGGCGCTCGCGGGGGGGTGGGGCGGGGGCTGTATGCGTTAGCTCTGTTAAGGAGGAGGTCTCCGCATCCAGAATATTAATGCCTTCCCGGATTACATTTCCCATGACCCTGTCCCTGGGTATGATTACTTCCTGTTTGGAACCTAAACTCAATTAGCGGAAGTATAAAGCCCAGAACTACACGCCACATGTCTTGTTTTGCCATGTGCAGCATTTTAGTGCGTTCTATTGGATTGCCTTACCGTTGCCAACTGGATTGTTTATCGTTTTGGACTTTTTGCCACCTGCCTTTATCTTAAGCCTAGTTTAGGCTTTGATAACAGGTATTTAATTTGATAATATCTGATTAAAGAATTCTATCTGTATTGTTAATATGCATCTACTCTGAACACTTCCCTCCTACACCTCTTGGTTGGGTGGTAGTGGGCTATACTGAGAGGTAAATCACTGCAGCATATATCAATTATATATTTATGTGTGAAAATACCCCGGAGGGTGGATTTATTGAGGAAAAAGGTGAGTGAGAGATGTGTGGGGGAAGCAGCCGGGTTGGCTGCTGGTGCAGGTGCTGGTGCGGCTGGTGCGGCTTGTGCTCAGGATTGCGTCCCTCCTGGCGACGCGAGTGCGCGGTGGCTCGTGCTGTAGGTGGCTTCCGGCCACTCGCTGCTCTCAGCGGTTGCGGGGGACACGCAACGTATCTCCGGCTGGCGGCACTTCCAAACTCCGCTATCAGTCCAGCCTTTACCTTTCTCTCAGTCGCTGCTCTCACCCGAATTTGCTGATAGGTCTAAGAATTCAAGAATAATATAGAGTCACCCTGGCCCGGAGACAGAAAAGCAGCCCCAGACCTTCACATTTCCACCACCATGCTTCAGTGTTGGGAGGACGTTCTTTTCCTGGAATTCAGTGTTGGCTTTTCTCCAAACATGGTGGCTTTGATTATGACCAAATAAATTTATTTTGGACTCATCTGTCTAAAGAATGGACTTCCAAAAGCCCTCTGGTTTGTCCAAATGCTCTCTGGCAAAGAAACGGGCAGTTTTGATCTTTTTTAAGAGCAGAGGCTTCTTTCTAGCAACCCTCCCATAAATGTCATGTCTGTTAAATTTTTCGTCTGATTGTAGACACATGAAAATGTACTCTAGATGCTTCCAAAGAGGTCCGCAACTCTCTAGAGGTGATGTGTGGGTTGGCCTTTACTTCATTTATTTAATACTTCTTGATGATAGTTTTGATGGGCGCTTACTTCTAGGCAGAGTTGTGGTCATGTTGAATGCCCTCCATTTGTAGTTGATTTGTCTTACAGTGAATAGATGGTGTTGGAATCTTATGGAGATGGTTTTACACCACCTTCTTCCTGATGTCCTCGGATATCTTCTTTCCTCTTGGCATTGTTTGATTCCTTGGTACTACAGTGATTTGGTTGGTTTCCTCTCTCTTTTAATCAGTGTTGCCTAACCACTTTCCTATGGATGTCTAATTTGATTTGTCTGCTTAACTGATTAATTAAGCACCCAAATGTGTTTCACCTGAATCGGTTACCCACTTGACTTTACCAAATTCAATCTTTCATGTAATTTTTTGGCTACTCAAAACATTCCCTTCAAACAAACATGCAATTGATCAACATACATCTGACATTTAATTTATAGCAGGTGATGAAATCCATGAAAATCAGGGTAAAACAACAGAAATCTCAGCTCAAGGGGTTCACAAACTTTCAAGCAGCACTGTATATATATATATATATAGCAATTTCAAGAACTTTTTTATATAACTGTAATGTTTTTATTGACAGATATAAATATGTTGGCACATTTCTATTTTTATATACAAAAATATTTTTAAACATTTAAATGGCTTTAGTTTAAATGATTTTTAAGATCATGAAAAACAATTTCAGTCAAGTGATTCAAAACTTTTGAACAGTAGTGTATTTATAATCCAACACATTAACTTCCTCTGTCAGGAACAGGGGAAAAGAAACAAAGGCAGACCAGACCTTACAGGCACCAGGTAGCAGGTGCAGCTTCACGTAAGGGTCAGCCAGTCCATTAAAGTCCATGGGCTTTAGACCCTGTGTGGATGCATTGAAGGTATGGGAGTGAGACAGAATAAATATGAGAGGCAAAAAGACAGTTCACATATTTTAAATACTATATTATATTTATGATGATAGGGCACCATTGCAGATATTACATCTTTAGCAGCCACTTACATACCATTTAGCAAATCATTGAGGAACTTGGAATGTTGTCCCAGGGTCAACAATGATGTTGAAAATATCAGAAAGGGCTACCCAGCTAAGAGGCAATGTTCTCAGATCATTGGCTAATGTTCTCAATTTTTTTCAAAGTTATCAAATTGTTCTTGCAGTAATGTATGTAGAATGGTTTTCTCAGCATTATATATGATATATATCATAAATGTTATTCTTAAGTAGTTTTGCTAAATGTTACAGAATTGTTTGAATAACGTTTTTATAACCAAGCAATAGCGTTAATACAACATTTTTTGTTTCTTAACAAAAATGTTATGGAAACATTCTTACAACCTAAAATTGTTTGCTGGATACTTGTCAAATGGTGTCACAGTTATAAATGTAATCTACCGCACAAAGCATATGGTGCACTTTTGAGTGCTCATAAGCAGCATGAGTTCTTTCTGACAACAATGGGCATCTGCAGATCTTAATAGAAAAGATCCATGGAAAATTTGGAGAAACCAATATGACATATTTTGCATAGTATTTTTTAATTTCTCACTACGCAGGGAAAGTTGCTCAAACAAGAAGTTTAGACAGTATGGTTACCTTCGCTCTAATGACGGTGCAGTGAAGAGAACTTGTAGCAGTCTCATAGAACAGTTCAAACTCTAGGGTTCCCAAGGATGCTGCCACACATGCACCAGAACATCCATCAATAGAGCAACAATGTTTATTAAAGAACACATGTAATCAAATTGGGAGATATGTTGCTTTCAGTCCATGCTTATTACATCTAGCGTATTGATGAATGTACTTATCAAGTAGTGTTAAAAGTAAACTTTTAAAAGATAACTTAATTGCATAGCCCTGTTTGTTTGAGTAAAATAAAAATTAAAGCCGAGACAGATCCATCTGTTGTGGCGTTCCATAGTGACATTTTCGTGGAAGCTGGTACTGTATATAAATCAATATTGAACCTCAAATCACACACATGCTCTCGGCCTTTTCTTGAGGGGGGTATTATTAAAAACTAATGTTAAAGTTTCTCACTTCAGTTGTTTATGCTAAAAAAAATTTCAAATGTTTTTTTGAGAAGGCTCAGCCTCCTTTGCCTCCTGTCACAGATTGATAAATTCCAATCCAGGGTAGCGACAGGCATAAAATACAATAAACAGATCAAAGATCAGTAGGACTAGAGGCAGAAAAACCCAGCAGGACAGTATCTGACAAACCACAGTCTAACTCAGGAAACATGATAACTTCAAAGCGAGAAATCTGGGCAAAACTTAAGAACAAATTGAGCATAAATAAAACAAATGAGAAATCAAGCAGGCAAATGAAGAGATAAGAGAGGCAAATAAAGAGATAAGAGAATCAAGCATGGCACAAAAAAACAACAAGACCATGTGCTCAATGCCTGGGCGGGGATACAGAACAAATTATACAGCACCTAAAAGTAGATGAGCATGCGGTGACCTGTGCTGCCCACATTTTGCTCATCATGAACAAACCTCCTCGCTGGATTGTTCTGCGCTTTTCTGCATAAAGCTGAACACAGCTATATAATCAGTCATATAGCATTGAGGTCTCAGATAATTGGCTTTGGTTTTGTCAGGCTTTGACATAAAGGCTATTAGCCGCATTAAAAAGGACAAACCCTTTAATATTCTCTTCCTCCACCCCACTACAAGCTTCTCAGTCATAATTATTAGAACTAAGGCCTCTCTCACTAAGTCAGTAAATCAGTTCATGTGGCTACACAGATAAGTTTCAGTTTAGTTTGAGCAAACTCAATTTTGAGGGAACTCGACACTGCATCTGGTTTGACACTATGAGGAAATCCTTTGGTGTGACCAGTGTCTAAATCTCATGTCTAGTCACGCCAGTCTAACTGGGTATCTGTAGAGTGTATAATAATTTTTTTTGTTCTTAGATGTTTGTCAGATGTTCTCATGTCAAAGCACTAATGGACCCAGATGCAAAGAACTTTAGGAAGTGCATGCCTCTATGTCAGAGGTTTCTGACACCTGAGGACACATGCAAATTCTGTGTTTTTTGCCTGGGTGAAGAACAGGAGTGCTCAATTCTTGAGGGAGCTGAGTGCACACATTGCGAGGGCTTCTCACTGAAGAAGCTTCATTCTCACCTGACTGTCTGCCTGGGTGGACACCCTGTGGATTAGGGTGTGCTGCTGTTGGGGCTCAGTGGAGACAGAGGAAGCTCTCATTGGTGTTCTCTAATATGTTGGATCTCACCCTGCCAGAGAGCAAAGATGCACAGAATGTGGCTTGAGAGGCGTGATCGTGGGTGAGCTTACCCAGCCTGAGTGCCCCGCATATGAGGAACTGTTACAGGTCATGTCTTGCAGGTGCGAGAAGCTAGTGATCTATCATGGCCAGCTCGATGAGGGATGTACACAGCCTATGTAGCAGCGGGTCAGGCTGCTGCTGCACAGCATACAATTGCCAAATTACAGCAATATCAAGTCGACCCAATGCGTTGCTGCCTACGTTCCTCCACTTTTAAGGGGTAAAACACAGGAGTGGCATGATGCTAGGAAAAGAGGCAACATGCAAAGGGTGAGGCTTGCACAAGAGTGAGGAAGTAGTCCCCTCTTGCTTCCTTCTTATTTCCCTGTCCTAAAATGTTGCATAAACACTTAAACAGGCCCTGAACCAGTGATGATTATGGCAGCCTATTCAAAATCTTCACCTACTCTCACTATTCAGTGAGGACTTTTCAGCTCACTGTAAGAATGACATGAGAATTAAGGACTGTGCTGCTACTCTCTCTCTCTCTCTTTCTCTCTCATATATATATATATATATATATTAGGGTGGTAGGCAGCTTAGCCTTTCCTTCCAGCTGGCAAAGAAGATGATGTGTTGGATGATGGCAGTTAGCAATCAGCTGGCTCCTGTTTGACTTCTGTTAAAGTTGCACCCTTACTACAGGGGGTCATCCCCCATAAGAGTTTCACCATCCTGAGGTACAGGCACTTCCTGAGGTTGCTCCCCCAAAGCTCCATTAAGGGCCAGCAACTGTTTCAAGCAACTGTGACTAGCTCCCTTTAGATTTCTGGCCCTAGAATGAGTGTAAAGTAGCACCTACATTGAAGAGGGTCCTCTGTAGTGAAGTTGTTAGTTCTTTCTAGCTCCCCTTGAAGCACTTGTCCTCTGAGGTATAAATAGAGTAACACCCTCTCTACAAAGGTGCCTCTGCTCCCCTTTAGATCCTCAGAAATGAAAAAAATGACATACGTTTTTGGGTTGCCTTGGCCAACCATTCTCAAGCTCCCTCCAAATTTTTGTTCCTCTGGGTTGTGTAGCACCCTTATTTTGCTTTAACAGGGTTCTTTGTCCTCTGTTGCTTCAACACGGACCATGTGGCAGCCACTCCCCTCAGCATGGCACAGTTTGTGTTGCAGTCCCCAGAGCATCAAACCAGATGCAATGCTGAAATCTCTCAAAAGAGAACGCCTTTGATTATGTACGTAACCTCAGTTCTCTGAGAAAAGGAACCAGATTTTGCATCTCATTGCCATGCCTCAGGGGCACCTATCTACGTCTCCTTCAGAAATAAGGATTCGTAGATGCACCTCATGTGCATCAAGCACTGCTGTGGGCCAATTAGTTCGTGTGATTAGACGTGAGATTCAGATACCAGTCACAGTGAATGCATTCCCCATATTGTTAAACCGAACACAGTGTTTCTTTCCTTTTTTCAGGGAACCGAGGTTACATGTTTAACCAGAGATGTTTTATGGTCTTATGAAGATTTACAGCTACCCAGAGGAAAATTATTACTTCTCAGAGATTGTTCCTATATAGCTCAGGAGATTTGATTGAGATCTGAGTTGTGTTTCATTTAGGTATCAACTTTGTCTCAGATCTTTCTTCTAAAATGCATTAGGAGAAACAAAAACAGAAATAAATGGGACAATTATTAAAATACATTAAAGAGTATGAATCTATAAAATTAATGTAGGTTGTAACTAAAATAATCTGGATTTGGGTAAATCGAATGAAAAAATGTTTGTGTTCATTAAAATCTCCAATATTGAATTTTGACTGCAGACTTGGCAAATCTGGGCTCAGTTTGTGACATTTCTAATGGAGACATTTGTTGATTTCTGGGTCTTTTTCTCAGAAGAAATATATAAGACGCAGGAGACTTAGGCAAAAGTTTCCATTTGCTCTCCATTAAATCTCATCGCTTCTCTAGCAACAAGAAATAATTGAGATGTTAAAGAGATCTCATCTGTGAGTTTTCTTTTCTATGGGAAACTTCATAAAACTTTGGCAGATAAAAACTTACTCAACAACTCTGAGTTGAACTTGTTGTAAGATTTTTGTGAGACTTTGTGTGTGCTTTTTTATGCTGCTTACAGATGCTAATAACATTTAAGGGGAATATCCTGTCCAGTGTTCTGTTTGGTGGTACACATGTGGTCACGTGGCATATCTTTTGACTCACTGTTGTCATCACTGTCACAACTGTCAATCTCTATAGATGTGTCCATGCTACTCATCGCTGAAAACGTGCCTCCACCTCCAGTGGCTCCTGCTGAGCGAGGACACAACAGGCCTCCATCTGTTGTTGCTCCAACAGCACCTGAAGGACAGCTGGCCAGGTTTGGTGACAGTGAGTCAGAGAAGGAGGATGTCGGTGAGAGTCGGGGAAAGTAGGCAGATATTTGACGGATAGGTCGAATTGGGCCAGGACAGACATTTATTGCCATGTGCTCCTGAATGGAGATTGCCATCTGCTTTCCTTTTCGTACTGTCATCTATCTGAAGATAAAAAAACAAATATGTTCTCTGTGTATAGGCTGCAAAATCAACAAAACCTAACTCTGTAATTTTTTATTACTTTTTTCTGCACGGTTATACCTAAATTTCTGTTTACCATAATTCTGAGTATTATAGCATCACAATAGGAACAAACACACACACAAACAAAATAAATAAAATCATGGTAAAATGTCAATTTGACTTTATTCATCTCTGTGGTTGTGTCGGTAAATAGGAGGAAGACCTGGAGACCTGAGTATAGTAGAGGATTTGCAGCTTGTTCTTACAGCTGTTGCTTACAATATAGTTTGTCATCCAAATTAGGAAAGTAACTTCACAAGTAACCAAAATATGTTCCTGCAGTGCCCCGCAGGTATAGGTCCACAGTTTAAGGACTCTGGGTATTTAGTAACAGTGCCACCTATCAAACTGGGGTGCTGCAGCATCAGGGCCTGCAATTTCAGCACTCAGTTCTATGATCCACAAACAGCACCTATGGATGAATGTAAGTGCCCCCCAGGCAGTATTCCCAACTAATAAAACAAAAAAAGTTTTAAAGGGTTTTCCCACACAAATACTACTTTCTATCTTGCAATTTAAATCGCATGTTTAAGTTTAGTTTAAGTAACATTTTCAGGTAAAATAAAAATGGAATCATATGCTATGGCCATTGCAGTCACTAGATCTCAACCAGATATTGGTTACACAGGGTGGAGAAAAGACACAATTATGCCTCTGGGGGTGGATTCAAGATTATATATGCATTTTATACCAAAAATATGTATCTATAGAAAAGCAATAGAACAACAGAACAAACAAACAAAAAATACAAACAACCCCTCTTTTGCCTATATTTTCAACACAGCATTACTGACTCCTGTGTGAGAGAAACAGAGAGAAAAAAATTAATGAAAAAGGACCATTACCTTGTTTAATTTCAAATATTATTTTTACTGACCTCCTAAAATAGTCTTAGTAACAGGAGACAGGGCATATACTGCTGGCTGTATACCCAAGCCCGGGAGAAAAAGTAATGAAAAAATCTAAGCAACAGCTTTATCACCTGAGACACCTGAGAAAATTAAGTACCTCCACAGCGATACCAGGACCATTGACAATTTCTACACAAAGCAATGCAGATCGAGAGCTGACAAGATCATTAAGGGGTCCACCCTTCCTGCGAATTCATCTTTTTGACTGCAGCAATCTGGCAGACGTTTCTGTAGTCTGATGACCAAAACTGAGAGGCTCAAGAGACACTTCTTCCCTCAGGCCTTTAGACTCCTCAACATAGACACATTTTGCACATCTAGGACCCTGGTGGTGTAGTGCTATTCACCAGAACACTGCAATTTGCCCTTTAACATGCACAGTCAATACTCTGCACATTCTTTATTCTTTTAATTTTGACTTAATTCTTAATTATGACTGTGAAAAATAAATCTTAAATCTTGCCCAAAATGTATCAACATGTTACAACCTGAGCACAGCATGCATTCACACATTATATATATCAGTCTTAATGCTAAGGAATGTTTTACTGTAGTGTCCAAAGATTTAAATTTGATTCTTTGGCAACACACTTTGGTTTCTTTGAATTTAGTATATTTAAGTATATTTAAAACCCAAGTAACAGCACTGCCTAGCCACTGAATTTTCTCCTTTCCTGCATTCCTCTGTTAAATCCTCTGTTAAATGGATTAACAGAAAATTGGTCACACATTGATTTTCTTACACATTAAAGAATACTCTTACTTGTGATGGCCTCTGGACCTGAGAAGAAGACCTTTTCAGATTCCCGCAAAGACAAATTATGGTCAAACTGAACATTTTGTGTTTACTTAACAGACAAAATTAGACATAAATTAGACCCAAATCTGCACGGACTGAAGATTATTTTAATACTCTACATTCATCATACTTAATCTGTGTCTACAAAATCACTTCATATAATCTTAAAAAATCTTAATTTTAATTGTGAACATTAATTGTTAACATGTTTAACAGTATAATCATTATGATTATTTAATTAAATAGTAAAGTTAACTAAATTGAATTAAAATGGTAATACAAGATTATAGTTAGCAACTCTCACTTCGGCTTTTGTAACTTTGCAGTCCAATTTAATACACTGCAATTGTTCTTTAATGTAAAGAAACTTGCGGTCAAATTTCAGTTACAGATTTTAGTTACAAGTTACAGATTTCAGCTTTAAACAATTCAATACACTTAACAGCACCTTCAGGCAGCCATTTCCAGTCAAAGCAGCACAGACTACCTGAATAGAAAGATTGTTCAGCTTCCATTACCAACAAAATCTGACATCAACATGTGTCATATGGGGCAACACAGTAGGGTCCAAAAGCAGGTTTTATTAAATACAAATCAATCAAAACACAAGAATCAAAAACACTGGGAATAAGTAAAAACAAGGGACAACAATTCTTAACAGAACAACACCAAACAAACAACATGGTCTTCTCTGAATTTCTAGTTCTTATCTGTCTGTACAGATTTGAAACAAATGTCTTATGTCAGAGACATTGACCTCACACAACAGTACAAGTCACAATAACAACAAGTATAATAAAAAATCAACTAGGATCAGAAGAGGGGTATGATCATTGTAGTGGAATGTATCTTTATTCACAAATGGACCATCGTTTTCCTAAACATTTGTTATTATTATTTCTTGCAAATGCTGTATTATTGCAATAACATTTATCATAGAATTTTAAACCATAGCTCACATCTTTTAGTGACTGTTCTGTAAGAATTGTGCCAGCACAACAGCAGATGCATAAACGTGTCCAATGAACATCTTCATCTAATGAGAAGCAGATGGTTTTGGACTATTCGATTAGAGCCTGATGGCCAGCAAATATTTATGCAGACCAACACTCACAAACAAATGATGAACCTGTCATATTTACATGGAATGTTTTGTTTAGTTTATGCAATATAATTTATCCAGCTACAATTATGCAGGGAATGGTTTAAATCTTTTATACCTTTAATCATGTTTGCATGTGTCCAGAAAGGCATTAAAACTAGTGATGTTAACTGATTAACCCATCCACACCTGCAGAAACATCTAATACATGTCCAGCAAAATGCAATTAAAAACTGTAACCAAAAGATATATACATATCCTCATTATAACAGATGATAAAGCTATAGGAATATTAGAAACAAATTTCTTTAAATGTAAGTTTAGTGGATGGCATAAATTGTTACAGTGAACGGTAGTGTTTGTGACAAATGAGGGGCAAGACACAGGAACTAAATGAACAAGAATATTTAATAACTGAAGAACATAATATAACACAAACACTAACTGTAAAAATGAAAGGGGTAACATCAAATGCAAACAGCAGCGTGAAACAAAGACAATCCAAACAAGAAACACGAGTAAACAAGGGTTATCCAAAATACAAAAATCCAACGTCCAAAAGTCAAATCCAGAAAACATACAACGAGCAATATTCACAGGTGCTGACAATTACAACTCCCAACATAGAAAAGGAGTCTGGATTCCTTACATAAATGGTGATATTATAGTGTCAATACAGATTTGTATTAGCAGTTTTTATAATACTTTAATACTTTTATTCACCACTGAGCACTTCAGCCCAGCTGTTGACGATTCACAGTGCATTATAGTGGAAACAGCACCACAACCATAGCATGTAAGCTGTATCATAATCTTAACACTGGCCACTAGTCTACTTCAAACGTATACAATACAATGCAAGATCACATGATGAACTGCACCAAAAACATATAGCCTATAAATATTTTTTTATCCTGAAACTAAGCCATGCTTGTATTGTTTTTTTGCATTGTGATTATTTTTATAACAATTAAATACATTTCACACTCAAAACTGTCATTACTGTAATTCAAGAAACTCATTCTCATCACTGCCATAAGCTTGGACATTTTATTTTTGTATTATAATTATTGTAAGATAAAAACAACCTTTCTGTCATGAACTGAAGCAATCATAAAATAAAAAGGCAGAATCTAAATGCAGACCAATAATGATTTAAAAAGTGCAAAACACAAACAGGTAATTCAAGCACAAGGACGGTGGTACAAAAACCATGACAAGAGCAACACGTAGACAAGAACAATAAACAATTAAACCAACACTGAAAATACAGGGATATATATTTACTAATCATGGAAAACGAGGAGCACCTGTAGACAATTAGGGCCAGGTACCACTAAAGACTACAACCACAAATCATGACTTTTAAATAAAAGAAATGGGACTTGAACAAAACAGATATGTTACAGTTTTTATTAAAATCAAGTAAAATAAGACAGTAAATCGGATCACATACTTCATGCATAGATATTACACTGTTTTTTTTATTAATTTTTTTATTAAAGTAATAATATATGGGTATAAGTGTGTCATATATGGTGCTAAAAATAAGCTTCAGTTTTTTTCACTAAATTTTTCCTGACAGACCCTCCAGATAATGAGAACATGTTGGTCACAAAATAGCAAACAGCCTGTCATGGAGGAGCCTCCTGCTCCGCCTCCTCCGCACCAGCAGAGGCACCCTTACATCATCACTCTGACATCATCAGACTACAACTCCCATCATCATCGAAACAATCATCGCCGTTGGTCACCTTGGGACAATCCACCCCACCTATAAATAGCTGGACTCTTCTCTGCTTCTTTGCAAAGTCTTGATTTGCATTTGCTATCATTTCTGAGCGTTTATCACTGTTTGCTATACCGTGTTTGATTTGGATTGTGTACTGTTTCTCATCTGTTTGCTGCCTGCCCTGATTTTGGATTACTCCTTCTTGTGTATGATTGTTTGCCGCCTGTCTCGACCATTGCCTATTTTTTATATTGTTTTTGCCTTGCCTCCATTTCTATTGTTTACCTGTTGCCGACTTCTGCCTGTCTAATTACATTTGTAAATAAATGTTGCACATGAATCCTAACGCCACTGAATCTTCATTACACAGCCACCAACCAACCCCCCCCAACCCCGTATAGACCCCTGCTTTCCTCTCTAATTACACTCAGCGCTACCAAGCACTCCTTCATCCTCGTATAATCTCTCTCCTCTCCAGTCATCATGTGCTATTATTATTTACACATGATTTTTCTTCCATCACACCATTCTTACGACCATACACTATCAAATCTTTACTATTTTCATTCTGAAATAAGGATTTTCTATAAATATTAAAATATAAAAATATTAAATATTTTTATACATAACTACAGTAGTTTCCAGGAAATATATATTAAGAAAATATGTGTGTGTGTGTTTGTGAGAGAGACTGTTAGAAAGTCTTTAGAAAGGTATTGATTAAACATCTGTATATGTTTACACGTCATACAAATCTGCGCATATAAAATCATATGTAAAAAAAAATTACAAATGAAAAATACAAGGTTAAAAGCAAAATATACATACAAACTCATATGTAAAAATAAACAATTGGAAATTAAGTAAAGAAATAATAATAAATAACAAATAATAAATAACAAGTAAAAGTAAAAATAAAGAACTAGAATACATATAGAGATGCTACAATCTTTTGTAGAGTATCTTTTTTTGTAAGTATAAAAAATCAGTTCTTACCTCAGTAATGTGATGACAAAAGTCATAAATTTGTGATTTCCACACCAGAGATGTGTGAGTGAATGAATGGGTGAGAAGAAAACCAGAGAGAGATAAAAAATGCAAGGACGAGAAAGAGTCAGAGGAATGGAGAGAGAGAGAGAAGGGGGGGGGTTATCCAGCATTTGCATAAAGAATTCAAGACTAAATAAATAGATGAGATTCAACAATTTTTTGCATGTCCAAGTGGAAGGAGACAAAAGAAAAATGCAAAAAACTGCAGATAGTTTAGCCCCAATACACATCAGACTTTCATGGCACCACGCGTAAGCAAAAATAAACTCTCTCTCCCTCTCTCAGTCGCTCTAATTATAGGAATGACTTGTCAGTTCATAACAGACAACACTGTGCTATTCCTGTCCTTTGTGTGACAGTTTAATTCAGCTGTTTCCCCTCCATTGTTTCTGTTTAACTGCATATAGATGCACCCAGTCAGTGTGTCAGTCTCTAATTGCTGCTTCAGCAGTTTGTTTAGGTGTCTTTTGCCATCTGTCACTCATTCTGCTAAAGCTCCAACATACAATTTTACACACCATGTTAAGCAAGGGAGAATTGTCCCTGTTCTGTAGTTACTAATGTGGTTCGGATTTAATTAATCGCTGTGGTACGTCTGGTCAAAACGCAACGAAGATGCTTCTTGCTTCACAGAAGATTTATTTGCATTAACATATGCCAACATGTAGATGTTTGTGTGGTTCTACAAACAAGTAGAAAACAATAGCATATATCAGTACCTAACATCCACTATGATTCGAACCCTCAACAATTTGCACTAATGACGTCACACAGAATAGCTCGTGCATAACAGAATGACTAAGTATTCAACATTGCCGTCAAATCGTCTAAATACTCTTCAATACACATAATGGTTAACGAATATACTTCTGCTTCATGTAAACAACAACAGAGAACTGTATAAACAATAATGATCATGCAATTATGTAGTTTATACACGCAGCCTGATCGGTTATATGGGCTGTATTAGTTAAATCAAACGCAATAAAACATAATTATGGTGATAACCCATAAAATACAGGATAAATATAATCAATAAACAGAAAAACTTACTTTTAGATGCACGCACACACTTAAATAACACCACTCTTAGTATATGAGGAAAACTCTAGTGCGCTCCGCACTCTATGGACTTTCATCGCATTCTATTATACCCGTATTTCCTCAAGGGGGCAGTAACAGTCCATAGTCATTGAATAGTACAACATTTCGTAAGAAAACAATAATGATACAGCGCTGTTACCTAAGAGTGACTGAATAAAGAGCCCTTTGCAACAGCCGCCCTCAAATTTGCACAGTCAACTTTGCTCATTCACAAGGGCTCGAAACTGTGTACATATCTGGGATTGCTGGTAGCTTAATGAATGCTACTGGTCTGACATAAGTTCTGTCCTGTGTCTGTGGACACGTAACCTAGAGGTTTAGAATTCAGAATTCCTTCTATTTCAATAAGAATGGTGTTCAAGACTTCCTCTGTCATGCTTTGCCCTTGTAAAGTGGCGTACAGGGCGGACTTGATAGATCTAATCTCACGTTCCCATACTCCTCCGAAAAGGGGACTACTGGGAGGATTAAATCTGAATTGTATTTGTTGTTTGGCAAGCTCTGTCTGCAGGGTGGGACACAATGATTTAAATGACTCTTGGAGCTCCCTTTCTCCCCCTTTAAAGTTTGAAGACAGCATGTGTTGTCAAGAATTTAAACAAAATGCCCCAGCGTTTTTCATTCCGTCTACCTATTTTAACAGTAAAGGGGCCAAAACAGTCCATTCCTGTAGAGAAGAATGGTGGTTTGAATATCTGCAGTCTGGCTGGAGGGAGATCTGCCATCTGAAGTACTGCAAGTTTAGCGTGCCACCTTTGGCAGTCAGGACAAGAGTGTTGTTGCTGTTTAACTGCTTCTCTTCCACGTAAAATCCAATATTTACGTCAGATCTCTGCAAAGACCTATTCTGAACCAGGGTGATGAAACTCTTTGTCTATGTACTGAATGAGGAGTTGGGTTATTTTGTGGGATGAATCTAGAACAATTGGGTGGATAACATCTACATCCAGTTGTTGACTGCAGCGTAATCTCCCACCAACTTGAATGAGCCCCACTGTGCTGTCATACTCAGGTGCAAATGTTATGAGGCAGCTGGAGGACGGTACAGGTTTACCTGTGACTAGACAGTTGAAGACCCTGGGAAAGCTGTCAATTTGAACTTTCCTTCAAATGTCTCTTTCTGCTTATTGATGATCCTCAGCTGAAGGATCCCCTTCTTTACCTGCCACCCCATGGCGTAGGAGTGCTGTTGCCTCGACTAAGGCAAGGACTGAACATCACCGACTGTTACGTGACAACAGAGAGTAGACTTTTTTAATTCAGCAGGATCATCAGATGCACTTATGTCGGGGGTAATAGGCCAGTAGCTGGGGGAATTCCAGAGATAATCTGGTCCTTTTCTCCATGTTTTGTCTGTGGCTAGCTCTTACAGAGTCTTCCCACGAGTAATCTAGTCAGATGGATTTTTGGTGGATTTCACATACCGCCAGGTGTGTGCACTTGTAAGTTCCTGTATTTCGTCAATTCTGGTGCCCACAAATACTTTGTAACGGCAGGATTCCGACTGAGGCCAGGTCAGGCTTTTTAGCTAATAATGAAGCTAACTGTGCACTAGTTAGAGCTGCACACAGTTCCAGTCTAGGCACAGACAGCTGGCGCTAAGGGGCTACTCTTGACCTGGCGGTGAGGAAAGCCACCTCAATGTCCCCCTTTGGATATTCTGTGCGCAAGTATGCTACGGACCCATATGTCCTTTCGGAGGCATCACTGAAGATATGTAATTGCCGACTACAGTTAAGGGAATCCAACTGTGAACTCACATAGCTGCGTGGCAGTGTGATTTGGGAAAGGTGTTGCAGCTCTCTTTGCCAATCATGCCATGTTTGAAGAATGTCAGTTGGCAGTAGTGGATCATCCCACTCTCACTGCTTAGCCCAGAGACTCTGTATAAGGATCTTGGCCCGAGTGATAAAAGGAACAAGGAACCTGAGTGGGTCATACTGGCTCGCTACTACCTTGTATATATTTCTCATTGTGGGAGTTGTACAGTTGTCGAGGCGGTTCTGGTATACAAGAGTTCTGAATTCTGACACATCCATCGTAGCCTTAATGCAAGTTCTTGAGGATATGATTCGGTTTGGTTAAGCCAAAGCTCACTGCTTTCTGATCTGGATTCCTTTGGCAGATGATAGATGACATTAGGAAAATTGCATGCCCACTGTCTTAGTTCAAATCCTCCTTCTGCCAACAGATTCATCAGTGTGTTCACCAGCACTTTAGCCTCATCAGGTGTTGCAACACTCTGTAGACAG
>JAZGTJ010001560.1:0-53822 GCA_036877575.1 Botia almorhae | reverse complement strand
AATATAAATTCTCTGTTTTTAGAAACAGGTGTGGCTGTTGGATTTCTGAATCTGTTAATGAGATGCATTTGAGCTGTTTGTGAACTGTTTATGTAACGTGTTGTCAGAGCAAAGCCGTGGGGCCTGGTCTTTGGTGTGTGACACAGAGGAGCAATGGGCCAGTCTGGCTGAGAGTATTAAAGACAAAGTCTCCCCTCAGGACCGGCACCTGCACCGCATCATCACGCAGAACTTCCTGCCTGAGATCAGTAACATGATCGAGCACAAGGTGAGACGCTTCACCCTGTTCAACTTAATCTGCATGTGATGCAATAATGATTTATGTTACAAGTCACACTTAGACTTACAGATTCTAATCTTGGTGGAGATTGCCTCCACAGAAATAATAAAACAATGCCATGTTGAATTTGTCATTTTAAAACATATTAAACAGTTAAGTAGGTTGCTAACATAACAGTTAAAGATGGAATTTGTAACTTTTGCTCTTCTACAGCCATCTCTGTTTAAAACAAAAATTGCAGGTTACTTGACACCTTCTATTACGTATGTTGAAGTCAAATGAAGGCATTTTCTGGGACATCAGACCCGACAGCTCAAATGCTAAATTATTATTATTATTATAAACTTAAATCAGTTTAACGTAAGGAGGCCATTTTAAACACTGTTTTCATGTACTCGCTGGATTTTGTTCATTTTAACCCTAAAAAGTTAAACGTTAAAGACTGCAGCTTTAACGTTTGATTTCTTAAAGAACGTTTGGAGATCTTTTTGGTCATGCAGACAATTGCATGAACACAGTTCAGGACCATTACTTGCTTGAGATTCTTAAGTGCTTTTAAAAAGCCCTGCAGGTCCACTGATAATATGCATGATTAGATGTTGTTTGAAGAGTATTTACATATTCGCACGCAGATAAAAGAGGAACTAGATCTTATACTCATTTTAACAGTGGAAAAATCTGTTCTGTAGATGTATGCTGGTATGTACAGTATGCCGCAGTGTTGACATGTCATTTCCGTGGCTAATCAAAACCTATTAGAGGGTCTCGTTGCCATAGCTACTCCGCTCTCAGCAATTACCATTACATATCCTTACTGCATAAATGCAGATCTTACATCAGTGCTTTCGACATCATGCAGCTTCACATATTTTTGTAAAGTACACATAAAAAAGTGATTTTTGCAGCTTTAATGCAGTAGCTTTTAACTGCTTCTTCAAACTGGCACCCCCCCCAAAACACACCCACTTACTGATACACGTACACTCACACAAGCCCTGTCAGAGCCAATCCATCTAGCCGTCGACATGGCGCAGGCTCTCACCTTGAGGCAAGCTGGAGCCTGGTGATTGACGGCCTGCAGTACTACAGGTTTTGTGACCTCTTAAGTGGGAATACCAGAGGCGGTTCGGTTACCATGGGATTAAGTGTAAGGTTCTGTGTTTACTGAGATTCATGGGGAGGGGGCCGATGTTCCCTCCGATGGCCTGATTTTGATGGTCATTGGTCACGATGGGCATTTAAATGCATCCACTGGGTAAACAAAGGGCATATTAGGGAGGGGATAGAAAATCCCACAAGTGACCTACCTAACTGCAAGTAACAACAAGTGACAAGGTTATTTTTTTCCTAGGAAAAGGAGATGAAGCAGAAGCTACTGAGTTCCTCAATGGAACATGACAGCCACCACTACACTGTACAAAACACCAGCAAAGAGAATGGGGTGAGCTTTAAAATTTGCCACAGTACTTTCTTTTTGTGTTTGCAAATGCATTATAAGCCATCATTTAAAATGTATGCGTGTAGATCAATGGTACAACTGAGGTTGAGCAAAGGCAGAGAGAGGAAGACCTGCAAAGACAAGCGCTTCTTGCTGAGCAACGGCGAGAGGAAGAGAAACTGCTTCAGGAGGAACGCGAGAGAGAGGAGCAAGAGAGAGTCAAAGCGGTGGAGGGTGAGTCATGCTCAACTTTATCCCAAGTCACCAGCTACCTTAATACTGTCTTAGGTTTGCGAGCTCAGAGTTTCCGCAGAAGTGCGATCAAACACGCTGACGTTAGAGCACATTCTGTAGTCTTGTCTCAACATAGCCGTTTTGAAGTCAGCATTCTTTTAACCTAAGGCTGCTTTAATCATACAAAGAGCTGAGCTAGTGGAAACGATCAACCTCACTCCTCATGAGAATCATCTAGCTCTGATATCCTCTGTCAGAGGGTTAATTAACTCTTGATTGTGCTGCTGCTCGTGGGCCTATCCACATTAATGTATTATGGATGAAGATCAGGCCTGCGGTTCTCTCCAGCGGTTTCTTCTTCCAGCCCCTTTAATCCGCCCAGCAGGGTGTGCCAGTCAAGGCAGCACAGAAAGCACTTTTCTCCTTTATCGTGCCTGTGCCCTTTGATCAAATGTGCCTTCTGAAGGTGATTGATGAATTGCTCGTATTACTACTTTCTTTCTGTTTGCCTACTTTTTATCAACCATGCCCAGTCAGAAAGGGGCAAGTAACACGTTCTAATAACCACCATAACAAATCTCAAGTGTGCTTGGATTCCTTATTCTGTCATTCATTGTTTTTGTTGTACAGAGCGTGCACGCAGAAGAAAGCAGCGTGAAGAGAAAGCCTGGTTGCTCTCACAAGGGAAAGAACTTCCCCCTGAGTTGCTCAGTCTGGAGACCCACTCACCTGTTCGCAGAGCGCGCCACTCCAAAGAGTTGTAAGGGCTCGGTGGTTGACACCTGTGCACAACACCCATCTTTCTGACTGCTTCAAACGTGCATACAGAAGCATTTTACTAATGACTGATTTTAGTTGCTTATTACTGTCTATCTGAATATAATGGTTCTGTGTAGTTTTTGAGTGTTTTTGACTTCTATTTTGTACTCCTTTCTCATTTCTCCTACTGTAGTTATGAAATTGATGATGACTACACGGCTCTGTACAAAGGTATGTTGGGCAATTGCAGCTTGTATGGTGGTTAAACCTTAGTATGTGTTTCCTCATTCAACAGCTGCAGTAGCTACGAAAATAAATGTTTTTTCTTATCAGTGTTAGAAGCACTCAAAGCTCATAAAGATGCCTGGCCCTTCCTGGAGCCTGTTGATGAATCTTATGCCCCCAACTATCATGAAATCATACAGGTTGGTATTTAAACTAT
Source organism: Botia almorhae (assembly GCA_036877575.1). Taxonomy (NCBI): domain Eukaryota; kingdom Metazoa; phylum Chordata; class Actinopteri; order Cypriniformes; family Botiidae; genus Botia; species Botia almorhae. The sequence continues at coordinate 50,669 of JAZGTJ010001560.1, read as the reverse complement.
GAGAGAAATCGGTTAATCCTTCTACTTAAAAATAATTCAATAACTTGTAAAATGTTTTGTCAGACGCCGATGGACCTCTCAACCATTGAAAGAAAGCTGAATGATGGGGAGTACATGGCCAAGGATGAGTTTGTGGCTGATGTAAAGCTAATGTTTGAGAACTGCCAGGAATACAATGGGGAGGAGAGTGGTAAATATGACGCCTTCTGTTATGTTTCCCAGTATTTGTGGCCTTTAAGCAGAAAAGAAACTCTAAAGAAAAACGTACTTACCAAAATGTGTAGTGTAGAGTGTAACTGCGTGTAGATGAGCGAAGCAATTCACATTAGTAGTGCAAGTATGTGGGGTGGGGCTTTGACATTGATTAATAGAGAGTGATTGAGCTATCCTCTAGTGGGCCAGGTCGTCCAGTGTCACAGAGACATTCCAGCCTGCAACCCCCCTCGTTGGAGCCATCCATCTATCAGAATGCACTCCCCTGGGGGTGGTGGGGTCAGAGGTCAACTGTGGTTCTGTGACCTGGACTGTGTGCTCATTGCATGGGCAGATGAGATTGTGTGTTTGTTAATTTGACTTGCCTGTCTTTTTCTCAGAATATACAATAATGGCTGAGTCCTTGGAGCGTTGTTTTAGCCGAGCCTTACTGAAGCACTTCCCCACTGAGGATGGCGATACAGATGAGGAGTTTCATGTGACCAGAGAGGACCGTGACCGCAAGAAAAAGAGCAAAAGTCATAGACAGTCTGGGCCCGATAGCTTGATCAGAGCTGCAGAGCAGGTTCAAAAACGAAAAGCTAGCAAAGGAAACAATCAACAAGAAGACATGTTCAGATCTTCTCCACAACGCCTTCCTTCACATTACAGCAATGGCCCATCATATCCCCATAACATCCACCCAGGACAGCAACAGGCTGGCATGTTATATCCAGCTCAGCAGGTTAGACCACAGGCTGTGTTTTTAAATGTATCGCTTACAGATGTTTATTGCTTACATTTTTTTTATTAATTACCATAGTCGTGGTGTACTGGCAACAGAAGAAAACTTTTTTTTTTGCCCATAGTTTCAACGGCCTGCAGGTCCTCCAGGACCAGGCATGTATTCCCAGCGTATGATGATTGATCCTCAGTACCCATACCCTGGGCAGCAACACCTCATGCCTAGGCCACCAGGGGATCATGGAACTCCACACATGCCACATTACAACATGCAGGTATGGTTTTCTGCATACAGTAGTATTATTGTGCAAAATATTGTTATTTCAGTATTTAATTTTACAAAATTGTTTTATTTATAGCAGAGTTCCCACATAAATGGGCCACATCTTGGCCCTAGATACCCAGCTGGACCTGAAGTTCGACCACTTCAACCTCAATATCAGCAGCATTCCTATCCTGGACCTACTCACGGCCCTTCGCTTGGTCCCAGGCCAGTGGCCCTTCAGCCTGGAGGCTTTTGTGCCCCTCCACCTGAGGGTAACATGTACCCTTCTCTGCAACAAACAGATGGGCATCCTGTGGGGAACAGGTACCCTAGGCCTGGTGTCCCAATGCATAGTTCTTACCCTCCTTATGGCCCTCATGGCATGAACATGCGGAAGATGTGGCCACCCATCAACCACCAAGGACAGCAGACATCTGGTGGACCAATGGTGCAAGAACAGAGCATGACTAACCAGCCTCCATACAATCACAACATGATTCATCCTTCACACAGTTCTGGTTATGCAATGGCAAACAGTCAATATAGAATGCCCTCTGTAAATTCCCAAGGTCTCATTGGTCAAAGACCACCAGGAGCTTCTCAAGACTCAAGGTCACATTTGGCATCCATGCTTGATAGCCCAGAGATGATTGCTCTTCAACAGCTCTCTGCCTCATCCTCCCATCATGTTGGCACCTTCCAGCCCACCCCACACAGTGGTAGTAATACTTCAGCTTGTGTGGCACTGTCTTCTCCTGACAGCAAGCTTGACAGGCCTTCTAGAGATGGTGTTACAGACATCCAGAACACACAAATAATCCCCAAAGGTAAATGTGGGCATATTTGAGACAGTTGTGGCCTACTGATTAGACAGTTGTACTTGTAAGGTTGCCAGTTCAATTCTGACACTGAGGTGCCAAGGGCATTCTCTTGGCACCACACTGATTGGCTGCCCACTGCTCCTAGTGTTTGTGTTAATGGCTTCCATTGTGGGTGTTTATTACTCACTAGTCTTAATGTTTATATACTTGAATGGGTTAAATTTAAAGGACCAGTTATGAGTGTGGGTTACCATACTTGGCCTGCATGGCACTTTATTTGTAATGTTGGAGTTTTCATTTATTCTCTGAGTGATTGAAAGTTTGAGAGATATTGTCTTCATGATATTGTCACATTTTCACTCAAAACATTCATGACCACACTTAACACTTTTTATTTCCTGATAGGTTCAAGTCCAAAATCAGCTGATAAACTGTCAACTGAAGAGAGACCTACTCTGACTGAGCCAGATATTTGCCCTTATCCCAGTCAAATAGAAAAACCTGAGCAACTGCAGAACCCGCTTGTGCCAGACTGGAACAGATCACCACAGAACCAAACTTCACTAGGGACAGCTTCAGCATCTGTGTTCACTTCAAGCACTGAATGTTCCAATATGAATGAAGACAAACATGAACAACCAAAGCCAGAAATGCCCCAGAACAGCGACCCACTCAATTCTCAAAATACAACCCAGCAGGGACATCTAAATCAAACGCCGGTGGGAGATTCTTCAAAGGTTTGCCTAAGCAGTCCTCAGCTGATGTCCCAGAAAGCTCTAGATGAAATGTCCCAGCATCATTCTCAGCAAATGCATCAAAATGTTCCACCACAGTTTACTCAGAATGGCTCTCAGCAGCAGTGTCAGAATGTTTCCTCACATTTGCTACAGAGTCTTCCTCAACAAACACCACAGAATATATCTCACCAGTACCATCTAAATGGCTCACACCAAGTACTCCACAATGGATCTGTGAGAGGTCCACAGCCAGGGCCCCTTCATGGAATGCCACAGATACTGCCTCAGGGGGGGCAACCTGGTGTTCATCAGCCTGCAACCATCAGCTCTCTTCCTCCCAGTCACCCTGTATCACAGCCACTTGCTCAGCCCTCTCCGGCTGATCAAGGGGACCAAAGGCCTTGTGAGCCAACCAGCATGAGATTATCAGGTGGGAACACAGCTTCCCAAGATAGCAACAATTCTAACATAAAGACTGATTCTGCCAACAGCCTTTACAAACAACACCCCTTCAGTTCAGAGTCCCAAACCCAGATAGGAAGTCAGGGACCAATACCACCTCACAATCGGGCACCTTTAGTGCACTCTCAGGGTCCAGAGAGCAACAATATGACGCAGTATAGGGTAAGTGAGCCAACACATTTTGGCCCACAGATAAATAGACCAATACACCCCTCAAATCAACAGTCTTACCCAAACCAAGGATCTCCATCACAGACTACTAGCCCTCACCATAATCCTCCACACTATGCTGCTTATACCCAGCAAGGTGTTCCATACCAGTATCGCATGGCCACACAACATCCTCAGGGCCACCTTAACATGTATCCTCCGTACCAACAGCAGCAGTTCTATCAGCACCACCGACATAACAGACCAAGATTTTCAGGTGAGGAGTGGCCAAGACCTCCATACCAGCCTCAACACTCAATGATGCCTAATTCGTACCCATCACCATTAGCTGGCACTGTTAATGGCCGACAAAAGGACAACACCATGTCTCCACAGGGCTCCGATGGATCTGGTGGAAGCTTAATGTCACCGAGCCCTTTACCTGATGGGTTACGTAGCAGCACATTGGAAAGCAGAGAGGATGGCAGCCCTGCTAAGCAGGCAAGAACTGAAGAATCTTCTGAACGTTCTGAAAGCCCCAAGGAGATTTTAGATCTGGACAGCCACAATGCTGCAGCCCGACATCGTACTTCAGCTCCGCCACACCCCAGTTTCCCATATGGAATGCATGGCCCTCGTGCCATGCGTGCCATGCATCCCAGCATGCAACAGGGTGGTACTCATTTATCCCATATGATGGCAGGTGGGCCGTATTCTAGCCATCAATTTCCCAGAGGACAATTTGCCCCACAGCATCCTCTTCCACATTTGATGGAAGCCTTACAAAGGCCTCAGCACCTGCCTTTCTCCCCAGGTCAAACTCGCATGGCTATGTACAGGCATACAAATGTTGCCGGGCACTTCCAGGGAATGGTGGTTCCACAAAGAACAGCGATTGCAGAACACTTAGTTCGTACTGGGTAAGAGATCTTTTACCTTTAAAATTGTATACGATTTTAACAAATTATTAATCAACATTAAAATTAGACATACAATTAGACATACACAAACATGATAGATATATTAACCTACACAATTTTGACTTGGTCTACTTAGTCAAAATTTTGCCTATACTGCTTTTACACTTTTATTTCTTAACTACAGTAACTTTTGTTCTTGTCTGATAGGCAGCAGATGTTGGGTACATCATCTCCAAATGGCCTAGGCAATAAACAAGGAGTATGAAGTTAAGATTATAGTGGCAAGAATAACTCGAATACCCTCTACGATGGTAAATGAACACGTAAAAGGAGAACAGCAGAAATGAGGTAGATTGGTGATCATTTACCGAAAATGACTATTTTAACACCAGTCAGTTCTGTTCCTTAACACATGCTCCTGATATGATTAAAATCCCGACCGAAGTCTCCTGGATTGGGCACCAATTTTAAACAAGGAAGGAAAGGAATGTCTCTTTGTGCCAATGAGCTGGACCACTGACCAAGGAAGAGCTGTGAATCTTCAGTCCTGTTTAGTGCTTAAATACTGTTAAAACTCTTGAATGCTGGTCTGCAGCTTGTTTTCGTAGTTTGGAATGTCTCTTTGGCCTCATTCCGTGCAAGAACTACATCTTTTGCAAGGGCATTTCCAAACTGAGTAATGAAACTTCATATTGGTAATGAGCAAGTTCTCCAATTTACCATTTGGTGTTCCTTTTCAAAGTTAAACTCAGGTGTAGTAAAGAAGGTACTAAGGCTACTTGAATCGTTTCAAACCGTGTGGACATACTAGACTCAGTTGCCTTCATGTACTTATTGAATGTTTCTGTTTTATTTACTTGTGACTTTATGTGAACGATTTTAGATATAGTAATAATGCAACACAAGGAATGAAAGGTGGATCTGCTCTACTGGGAGAAACAACACCTGGAGTGTTTTAATGAGGTGACGGTCACTTCAGCTACAACACAATATCCACCTAAGTTCTGGTGTTATGCATCCTTTTAATGCCGCTTCAACTTGAAGATTGTTTTTTGATTTTCATAGACTGGCAGAAAACTTGGCTGCTCTATTCGTTATGCACTAGGAATAGTCTTTAATACTGGAATTAGTGGCCTTGAACTAAAATTAGACATGCTTCTTTGTATGAGACTACTTCTACAAATTTTCACTTGTTTATCTGATGCGTCGGCTTGTCTCTCACTGATGTATCCTTCAAGTTTATGTACAGTATGCACAGAATGAAAAAGAATCCGATTTCATACACAGGCTACTGGTCAACCTGATTTTTTGTTTCCTTGAAGGCTGTTTTATTATTTGTCATCTGATATCTTTCAGTATTTACAACCACTAAAATATTATTTGTAATTCTAATTGCAATACTGTAATCTAAATTGAATATGGTCACAAAAAAGCAGTTAATGTTTCAATATTAAAAATGCATTGGATGAGAGGGTATGAAACAGCCTTTAAACAGACTTGTAGGAAAGTACCACTGTAGCTTCTCTGAACAAATGTAACGTTTTGAGCTCATATTTTACGTGAACGCTTCCTCTTTTACTGAATATTTCCTCAGGGTGTAGTGGTTTAAATACGGGTATTGTCAAATGAATATTTAGTGAAAAATGACAATGAATTGTCTCTGAAACTGTGATAATTAACCTTGATTCTTCTGAAGAGTGAATGATCTTAATTTTACATTCTTTATTTGGTCTTCAGTACAATGGCAAGAGAAACAGGAAGAGTCGAGCAGTGGTTGCAGTTTAGTGTTTGTCACTGTTGTTTAATTTCATCATTTTAAATGCATGTTTTTCATTTTGGGATAGCCAACCGAAAACAAAATGATTGGTTTATTTCACTTTCAAAGTTCCTATTATTGTTTTCGTCCTGCACTAAATTAATTATTTTAAATATCTACTTATTTTCGTAATTTGTTCTCTTGCTCTCTCTGGATCAGCTCATCTTAAAGCATTTAAAATAAACTGCTTTTCGTGGAAAAAGACAGCAAGAATATCTACCTCGTAATACCAGAATTTGCCACATTCTCTGTTCCCTTAGACACACACACTAAGAGCATTTTCTGTCACATGCTTATATGTTTGTACTTTTAAAATATACCATTCCTTGTTTCTTACTCTGTCATGTTTGATAGCTTCATTCTTAAATCGACACTATTTAAGCCTTAAGTCAACCTGCAAAACCGAATGACCACTGTTAAATTATCAGTGCCAAGTTTGACCATAATTAAAACTGTTGCATTCCGCATTCAATGTCTCTGTGTTTTACAACCGTAACGGGAGTCGGCATCCTAGGTTTAAAAAAAAGTAACATTGTTGACATTTATGATTTGATTTAGGAGTTTAGTGGGTCTGCACAGGGATGTCAGCAGTAAAAAGGCTGTACACCTACTATAAAGGATTTGACAATGTTTATGAAGCACTGAGATGTTTTGTCCCAGAAACCTGCATCACTGTATCATGTCTGGAGGTGATATTTTAACAGTAAACATTTATTTTGTTGATTCATTAAGTGTAATATATGTATTTTATGAGATGGCATGGATGCTGTCTGCCAGTTTTGTGTAAACCTGTCTTTGATCACCAGTAAATTAGCATCACTTTGGCAATAGACAAAAGCTCTGTCAGTGAATTCTCAGAGTCACCTGTTCATATGTAAAGGGATTATTTAGCTGTAATAGATTACGAGATTGTGTGAATTTTGCTGTGTACAGATGTCTTTTTCCTTTTTATTTACTCATTGGTGGGTAACAACGTGTATCTCTTGAACTCTGCCATTAGCATCTCTGCTGTCATCTTTCTGCACTAGTTAAGTAACTAGTTGGTTAAATGTGAATCCTATTTATTTGCTCATACGTTGTGTACATTTTTGTCTTTTGAATATAAATGTGTCCCTTCATCAATCTTTTACATCTTACCTCAGTAGAAACTGGGCATTCAAAGGGGAACCTGTAACTTTCATTTCCTTTTAAGTTTGTGTTCTTACCTGACCGACAATTTATTTTAAAAATGGGCCGAATTATTTTCTACACTGTACATTTCTTAGAATAAAATACGTTTTCATTATATTTTCCCTTTGTCATTTACATGCGCACACCCACACACAGTGTAACACGAATGACTTGTATTAAACCTTGATTGTGTTGTACGATTACGATTAACAACTATTTATATACACCATGAACATTAGTCTGATTAATATATATATATATCTGTAAACGATAAACGGACATAATATTCTGTTTGTGTGCTTGTGGTATACTTACAGTATACTTGAAGTAAAATTGGTCTAAGTGTTTCAGTCAGAGTGAAATGGCGGAGAACCCTCACCTAGGTGCATAAAAGTTAAAAATATCATCTTCACTTTTATGATTTATTGCTTTATGGACTTTATAAGCGTCGAAAACCAAGTTTAACGTTTAATTACCAGATTTTGGAGACGCTAGCAACTCTTTGTGCTCCGCTCTTTTGTCCACGCGCCACAGTGACACCACAGCCAATGAGCGTCGAGAAAGATTATGACGTTACACTATGTTTTGAAAGGGAGTAAGTATGGCAGAAGCGGATACACTGTGTTCAATGTCGATCTGACTCGATTAAATTAAGTAATAGATATTTATTGAAACATCGAGAGATATATCGCTATAAACGGTACACTTTATTCCAGCTTCAGGTAAGACTTGTCAACGTTAATCTGCTACGTATACTTTAAAAACAAGCTTATCATGTACAGCCTTGATGGTCCAGTTAAAATGTTTTGGTGACGACATTTTTACATTTATAATTAAATCGATTTTTATTTCAATCAAAATTGGTAAAGCTTTTTAAGGTTTGCGGCCATTTTAGCACTGCTTATTAAAAAGAAGGACGTGAGACGAAAAGACAACATTATTATTGATAATAGAAAAAGTACAGCTGGGCGAGCGGCTGGGTCATGTGGTTTGCTTACATGTGATTGGGTCTGTAACAGATGGTCTCATTGTTTGTAGGACTGACGTTTACAAATTTAATTTACCTTTTGTAGTTCATCCTCCGCTTGTAGACGTTCACAGTTAAATACCATCTGATTTTTCACAGGCGTTAGGAAAAGATGGTTGAAACTTAACGATATTGAGGAAAAACGGGAAACCTTTATTTCTGCGTGATTGCAGTTTTTACGGACTTCCCAGGTTAACCACAGTCTCAAGGCTGTTAGAACATGAAACCTAAACAAAGTGCTCCAAGTTTCCATGTTTCAGATCGTGTCCACTCGCATGAAATCATTTAGAAAGCTGTTCTGTTCTACATTGGTCAGAAGATCTCCTTTCCATCTAATAATTTTGAAAATAATCTTTATACAAATAACTATTCAATCTAAACACCATAGCACAGAGACGTGTGGTTGAACTGCGTCGAAGCCATGCACAAACTCAAGCTGCGGGACCTGATGCAGATATGGATGCTGTTTCTGTGCTGCGCGTCATGTCGTTGTGGACCGGATCCTCGGAGGCGAGAGGCTTTGATGAGGCAGGAGCAGTCCAGACGGACAGGAGGTGCCGTGGTGCTGAACGAGAGAGAAAAACTTCTCGATGCGAAGCTTCAGAAGCTAAAACAGCATGAGATGGACGCCAAACCGTTTCCTCCGTCCATGCATTTCTTTAAGGCGAAGCCCCTCATTGAGCAAAGCCCCATCTTTAGTTTGCTTCAGAAGATGCCTAAAGGTGCAGCAGTCTAATTGTACTATAAGTGTAATATATAAGTGTATAGTTTGCGTTTGACCATTTTTGGTTTGTTTTGTTTAGTTAACTTCAGATTATCTTAAACGCTTGTCTAGAGAGTTGATTAAATGAATGTTTTTCATCTTTTATGAAGAGACTCCAAAAAGACATTAACTTCCACTTGAGGTTTTGACATGTTGCTTTGTAAGAACGGGTGTCACATCTTCTCCATCTTCTCTGTGACCAGGTGCTGCTCTACATGTTCATGACTTTGCTATGGTGGACGTGGAATGGCTAGTTAAGAACGCTACCTACAGGGAGAACTGCTACGTGTGCTTCACCGATGAGCAGTCTGTGCAGTTTATCTTCTCCTCTCGGCAGCCTGCACCTCGTCCACGCTGCTCCTCATGGACCCTGCTCAGATCCCTCAGGGAGCAGATGAAAAACAGCACCGACTTGGACAACAGGTCATGCAGCGGCCCTTACAATCTGAAATGATGCTTCTGCATGTTTTTTAAAAGTTCCTTTTCTCCTACAGTTTCATTCGTAATCTTACACTTTTCACCGAGGACCCTGACGGCGTCTATCCCAATCAAAATATGGTGTGGAAGAGATTCGAGAAAGCATTTCTGGTGGCGTACGGACTGGTCACCTACGCACCTGTGTTCAAGGACTACCTCTATGAAGGTCTCAGGCAGTTCTATGAGGACAACATCATGTATGTGGAAATCAGGGCTTTGCTACCATCGGTATGGATTCATTTAGCTACCACTTAATATAGAAATCCTTTCGAAGTGGTGTATACTGTAACTTAAGCTAATGTTCATTTTTATTTGATCATTTTAAGACGTATGAACTTGATGGCACGATAAATGATAAGCACTGGAGTATGCGGGCCTGCCAGGAAGTAGTGAGCAGATTTAAAGCACAATACCCAGAATTCTTAGGGGCTCGGGTGATCTTTACCGTCCACAGGTCAGGTTCATCTTGGATGAAGAGATGTGTTCCACCCGAGACCCGAAATTAAATACGTAACATCTTGTTCCTTCTGGGTGTTGCAGGGGCTTAAATGCAACCGAGGCTATAAAAGCAGTAGAGGAGGCCATGACGTTACAGAAGGAGTTTTCAGACATCATGGCAGGCTTTGACTTTGTGGGTATATTTCAGCACTTCGTTGAAATACATTATACAGTACATCAGTGATTTACAGAGAAAACAGAACATGCGCTTCTGTAACTCCAGGTTGGACAAGAAGATCTTGGCAATCCTTTGTGGTACTTCAGGGATGCTTTGAGTTTACCTCAAGAAAGGGGCGTTAACCTGACCTACTTCTTCCATGCCGGAGAGACAGGTTGCTTTTGACATCTTACCTCTGTCATCTGGTGCAGTTTAACTCGTGCCCTTTAGAGTCTCGTGCTCTCAAAGCAACGTTTATTGAATGCTTGTTCTATTTTTTTCGGTTGCCGTAGTAACACGCGGCAACACTGATCTTTATTCCCCGCACAGATTCGCAGGGAACGGATGTGGATCAGAACCTTATGGATGCTCTTCTGTTCAACACTACACGCATAGGTCATGGCTTTGCCCTGGCACGTCACCCTGTAGTTAAAGAGATGTCCAGGAAAATGGATGTACCAATAGAAGTTTGTCCTATTTCAAATCAGGTATATTATATATATATAATAATATATATCAGTAATTGTCACTCGATATGTCTTTAAGATTTTGTGCAAAGTCTAATTACAGTAAATATAAGCCTTTAAATTGCTCTTTATACATCTGTGTTGTACATCTTTCTAAATAGCTACTTCCTTAAATCAATAATGGTTACTTGTTTTTATGTCAGGTGTTGAAACTGGTCTCTGACTTGCGGAATCACCCAGCTGCAGTGCTAATGGCTGAGGGTCATCCTGTAGTCATCAGCTCTGATGATCCGGCTCTGTTTGGGGCTAGCGGCCTTTCCCATGATTTCTACGAGGCTTTCGTGGGTTTTGGAGGAATGAGCTTTGATTTAGGCACATTGAAAGAGCTGGTTGTCAACTCTCTCAGGTAAGAGACAACCACGTTTTAAACCAATACACTTGTGTTTTAAGTATAGATATATTTGGATTGTGAAATATGTTGAAGCTATTGTTTTGGAATAGATAACATTTTTCACAGAAAAAAGGAATTTCTCATATGCATTCTGAGGTACCTTATATTTAATATATACTGTTGTATATAGAGCTTTGTAATAATCCTCACATAAATCATAAATGATTAGATATTAAAGAATCAAATTCAAATAGTCATCTGCGTGGAAGTCTTTGGTATAAAAGCTTTGTAACTTTGTGTTCTCTTCGTGTCTAGGTACAGTTCATTGCCGAGTCAAACAAAGGAAAAGGCTATCACAGCTTTGCTGGTGAAATGGGACAAGTTTGTTCTTGAGAGTTTATGGTGAACTACTTTAAAAGGCAATCTCTAAACTAGGACATTTTTAACACTGGACTAGACGTATTGTGTACTGGACTACGTGTGAACACGCAGGGGTGGTTTATATCGTGTTGTTTGATGTAAATGGTTGTAACGTCAGAACTGACCTGTACTGCCACCTGGTGTAGAACATCATTCATTTCAAAGACTTTACAACAAAATGGAGGACTCTGATACTTGACCTTCAGTATCAAAATTAGTTCATTTTGTATCATTCTAAGAAAAGGTGTTAAAACAAATCTCGAATTATAGATGATAAACGGACTTTATTTTAAAAGCATGGGTGAATATGTAGAGTAATTCTCAACAAAAATGTGTTTTAATAAAAAGAATTGAAAACAATGGTGACGTCACTGTGTATAACAGTAACAAATACTGTCTGTAATCATAACACATGAACGACAATGATGTATAACAACAACCTGTTGATAATTTGCCCCAATTTTCATATTTAGAAGTAAAGCCCCCATGTTATTTATTGAGAAACAATTGTTGCGTGTAAAATGTTTTGTTGTTCTTTTTTGCTGGCATTACTGATGGTGTTATTTTTATCTGTTGTTGCTATTAAACTGGGTAAAATAGCGCTCGTCAGGAACGTTGGTGTAAACCTTCTGAAGATGTTTCTGCCTGTAAATGCAAACAAAGTTTTTATTTCTTGCTGAATTTTGAAAATGAATAATGAAAGTATAATGTAGTAGCAATTGTAACAACCGGCCAAATAATCTTCGCTCAATGCTTTAAACAAGCATTTTGGAAGTTATTTCACTAGTATTTTAGTTGAGTAGTGAAGGTAATTAGCTTTAGTCAACTCACTGAGCATCGTGGGCCTGGGCCAACTGCGTGTTGGTGTTGTCCAGTGCCCTGCGCAGCTCCTTATTGACGCGTGCCTGTTGTCGTTCAAGCAGCAATGCAGCACGGGCTGATGCCATTCGCATGTTATACTCCTGCATCTCCTTCTCCCGTTGCTCCAGGCAAGCGTGCTGAACATCGCATTTTTTCAGATATTATTACTTGATAGACCCACAGAATTCTGCGGATTTTAGTCCATTAGCTTTAGCGCTGAAGAAACCAATATGCTAGTGCACTCCTGAATGTTATGATTCACGCAGATGTACTCGTTTAAATTGTACCATTTTTTATGAAAATTGACAAAACTTAAAAAATGGATTCAACTCGCGCTACAGATTTTTGTCCAATCAAATGCTCCCGAATAAAAATGTCCCTCCATTGACTAGCAAGTGGCAAAACCTGGTTCAAGTGCCTTGCCATTTGAAGGTGCTCACTAGTTAAAAACAAGTTTGTGTCTATTTAAAACTATCTCCATCACAGTACTAAGTTCTTGGACTTACCTTCTTCTCCTCTGCTTGCTGCTGCTGGTACTGAGTATATTGTTGAAGTTCTTTTGGGCTCATTCCCTTGTAACAGTCCCTGCGGATACGAGACAGACCCAGCACACTAGCTTTCTGTTCGGGGTTTTCCGTCAGCAGGTCTCCATTCAGCTGGTTCAGGATGTCTGTCTGGTTGTTGTCCTCCTCCTTACAATGCTCTTGCAAACGTCTCTGTGTCATTTCTGAAGCCTGTGGCCAGTGAGAAAGACAGAACAAGGATGAAAAAACGGATAAAAAACAGACCACCGATAATCCAATACTTGCTCACAGTGGCACTGAAGATTCTCAAATTGTTTCCCATTATCCCTTCTTTGTGACTCACCAGTGACAGGTTGAAGTCTTTAGTGGCGATGGCTGCAGCTCTCCTGCATTGCTCCTCCCTCTTCTGCAATTCAAGAGCTCGTTGGTCCAAAGACAGTCTGCTTTCTTCATACTGACGCACTACGCGGTGTGTAACCAGAAAAGATATTGATGAGACATTTGTATCAGTCACATGTCGATACAGCCTGGGGTCGTCAACAAGTGGTTCATGAACCCTTAAGTTCTTAGCAGTACTGCATGTGCTAAAAAACATCTTATAATTAACTTTAACCAATGTTAAATACAAGAAGCTACATGGCTGTATTCTGTTCATCAATGATTAGACCGCCTGTACACTTAAGGGATTCCCATTGAGCGAGTAAACATACCTTCTTGTTTTAGCTGTTGTTGTGTTTCCTCTCGTTCTTGCTGCTGTTGTATGCACCATGATCTCAGCTGCTCCTGCTGCTTTCTCAGCCTGTCATTCCTGGCCGGATCCTCTCCGGCCAGCCCCGGTAATATCTGCATCCCCTCCTGCTTCTTCAGCAGCTCCGGGTCGTTCAGGTCGAACTCTCGCCTGGCGCTCGCTGGCTGGAAGTGTCGTCTGAATTGTACGATGGCTTCACCGAGGCGACGCTCGTCTTTCTTCTGCCTCTGGTCCAGGACACACGCGGCACGATCATCACGCAGCAGGTCACTGGCTTAAATCACAGGGAATAAGACGTTTTGCGTCAAACTTAATGTAACTGTTCATTGTAATGGTGTAAAACAAAGCCAACCTATAGAGAACTCACCATAAGCTTTACGTTCGTTCGCTTCGCGTTGCTCTTTCTCTCTTCTTTCTTTAACCTGACGGTCGAGAGCATCCTTGTCAACCTAACCGAGATAAAAAAAAATAATGCACGGAAATCACAGGTCAAAAACTCTTCCAGCAATACAAACGTGTCCGGCGGATAAACTTACTCCAGTCGTGCGCACCGTGGCGTTGAAAATCCTCTCGCGGCGTTGCTGCTCCCCGTTTCTCCTTCTGGAAAGTTGAACGGCTTCGATTCGGTCACACAGATGCTCAACGTGGGTCATCGTTGTATATTTGTTTAATCTTTAAATTGGTCGGACGTTTCAATCGATCTGCTGGGAACCACTGGACACGGAAACCCACAAACAAACGCGTTGCTAAGATACTAAAGATCCGTGTTTGAAAAGTGCGCCCTCTCTGTGTATTCTCTGCCTTTGTTTTTATGCTATATTTATGCATCCTTCTTGCGTTGGATAATATTCAAAGACGTGTTCAATGATAATTATAATATTCAAGGATCCAATGTGTTTAAAAGTTGCTATGACTCGCTGTTGTTGTCTATAGGAGGTGGACATTGGTTCAAGTCCCCATTTGTTATTCCAGAACCCACCTAGGCGGGTATAATCTCTCAACACCAACCAAAATATTTTTTCAAAGGAGATGTGGGAGGAAAATACACATCGATCCTCAATTGGTAGAGAGTATGTTTTATTTTCCTTGTCATTGTATGAATCAGATATGTTTTATATGTTTATGTTGGCCCTAAAGACGAACATAGTTATTACTAGTTGGTAATCCATACTAAGTAATGTGGTTTATGTAAAATAATACCCTCAACAAAACTTGTTGCTTTAGAAACCTTTTAAAAACCTTTAACTCAGAATAACATTTAATCAACATCAAATTCTTTAGTTATGCTTCCTTAAAATTGACATTATGCAATTTTTATTTATCCATTACATCATTTACAATAATTAGAGGTCTAACTAAAACGCACATTTTTTTGTAAATAATTATTATATTAATATATGCTGTAGTTATTACTTATAATGTAAGTAATAACTACAGCATTTAATGTAACAATCAGCAATTAGTGTAACTACAAAATTTTGCATATGATGAAAATTGTGAGAACAAACTGAGAACAGAAGAATCAGTTGTCCAGTTTTCTGATCTGGTTAAAAAACTTAAATTTAGGATCATACTTGAAGCATTCCACACTTTGCCGAATAATCACGATGAATTAAAGCTGTAGGTTTAATATCTTTATTTATGTACAGAAATGAGTAAAATTAGACAACACGTGAGGGGCAGCAGAGAGCTGACTACAGGACCAATCGCCCAGCTGCTTAATAGCTGACTGTTTTAGCAGGCTTGGTGTCTCCAAGTTCAGCTTCCAGGAAACGATAACGGCGATGACGACGTAAAGTTTCGATGGCCTTCTGCTCAATGGAGGCAGGCGTGATGCCCAAGTCCTCCAGACCTGGAAGGTCTGGGTACTTCATGTCTGTTGTGTGGAACTAGAAAAAGGTGGTGACAGGGTTTTGATTATGTATTCTTGTTATATATGTTGTGTCATCAACATTGTGTAATGGTTATAAATTAAATTCTAGTCTTAGTCTTCTAAATCCTAGTTAAAATATCTAGAATGTACATTAGATCGTGAAAAGTACAATGCTCTGAAACACATAATACACACCCGATCAACTTTGTCACGAGTTGTCCAGGGTTCGAAAGGGTTCATCTCGAAGAACTTTGCGATAAAGCTAAAACCAGAGAAGAAAATGGGAATATATTAGACCGCCAAGCAAGCTTCTGTAAATTGTTTGGCTAAGCCTTTAACCTTAAGTTAAATGAATGAATCCACTTTAATGAGATCACATGATGGCTTACTGATAGAGAGGACGGGGTACGGGGTACGCCACAAACGGCCTGTGGGCCACTGCGTACACGTACTCCACCAGGTCATGCAGCAGGTACCGGTTAGGCCTGTTGGACACAAGTATCCATGCAATAAGAAGGGTAAGTTATTGTAAACTGGAATAAAGAATGTCACAATAGAAACACATCTCTTAAATATAAAGTATAGAAATGTTGGGGACCATTCTTACCCAACTAAGGCATATGTTTTCCCATTAGCATCAGGGTCTTTGATGGCATTGACAATGGCTTTGGCCACATCCACCACCTCAATATAAAGAGTACAATTAAAATAACCTGTTAAACTGTGTTTAACTTCAAAACAGGGAACAGAAATGGACAGTGAGGCTGTAAAGCATCGTAAACATAACTATAAACCACGTTAACATTGTTATACACATGCCACATTATACACTTTTGTGTCCTCGTAAACCACATATTCAATCTCACACACACACACACACACACACACACACAAAATATAGTCAGATGAATGGAAAATAACGGGTTGTCCCAGAACAGACAGAGGGACAGAAATGTACTCACATGAACAGGCTGCTTAACTGTCTTCTTTCCCATTGCAATCAGGGGTACAGCTTTACCAAACCAGCGCATGTCTGAAGACAGAGAGGCACAGAACATCAGATATATCAGGATATTTTGGGTTCGGCGTGAACTAGACGCCCCCTACAGATATTTGCAAGAACTTTCTGTTTGCAGATCACATACTATTTGTCATACACCACCTAGGTCAAATACATCAATAGCTGCTTTCAGAATGTAGTCAGACACCTACTCGCAAAATGATTAAGGAATCTGTCCTCTCTTCCAAAACACTCAGAGGGTTTCATAATGATTGCATCAGGAAACTCGTCTCTCACTGCTGCCTCACCCACAGCCTGCAGGGGAGAAAACACATCATGATCAGTCCTACATAACTAACTATCGAAAGTGGGTTGTCTGAAGCACAATAAGCGTATAAACTCACTGGGCCCACTGGGTTTCTGGTTTTTACCTTATTCCTCAGGTATTTGGAGGGGCTGCGGATATCTGCGTTGAGGTGGGACATGTGGACAAACTTTTGAATTCCGGCTTCGCGAGCTGCTCTCGCAATCTGCTGAGGGATGGAGACGAAGACATCTTCAAACTTGTAGTTCCTTTGGAAAGGGATAAAGACACTGTGTGTTACGACAATATTCTTCAGAATGCATTTGAAAAGCAGATTAATATATGATTGTTATTCACTTTAACGGTCACAGGTTGAGAATCTTGGTTTTCAATATTTGATTATTTAAAAAAAAAATGGCATTAAATTTTATTATTTACTAACATGTCACAACAGAATTTTATTTAGTTTTTTTTGGAGATTTAACACCCCTGGTGAGTAAATGACAGATTTTTATTTTGTATTAACCAATTAAAGCTGAGCTAGTCAACTCCAGGTAGGTCCTGGATGGCAGCTGCCCTACAGAGTTTCTTTCCAACCTGCCAAGCAATTGTAAAAACCTTGATTAGCTAGTTCAGGTGTGTTTAAACTCTGCAGTACAATGGCCCTCTTGGACTAGAGTTTATTTGCCCTCGTTACAGTATATCCAATACCTGGTCTCCCATTCTCTTCCGACTAGGTTGATCACCACATTGGAGTTAGCGATTGCTCGTTTGATCGATTCCTTATCTCTTGCATTCCATTCCTGTAATTGCATCAAACCCATTTAATCAGAATACAGCCAATGTCTTCTCGTTCAAGAGGAAACTGTGGCTTCTAATAAGACACGGTGTATTTACCATAAAGATGATCTGGCCAAGATCTCCCATAGGTCTCAGGTACATCAGATCATACTGATCACATCGGTGAGGAATCACAATCTGGGAGCCCATGCGCCCTAAAACGAGACATATTTAAAAACCGATAACATTAGGCTGTAAATCAATGGCCCTCATTCTGGGCCTTTGCTATGAAAGATCTCGACTCACCGAGCCGGTTCACAACATATCTCCCAAGAAAACCAGTGGCTCCAAACACTGTTGCAGCTACTCCACTAAAGGAGGAACGACCTCCTTTTCCTTTGGGCACCAGGGCATGATGGATCTTCCTGTGCTGAACTGCCACAGGCCCGGCTGCAAGCACCACTGGAGAACAGGTGCCTACAAAACAACATCAGAAACAACGTTTACACGTGACACAAGATTCTATAAGACTGTAGCCCTGCAGCGCAGCTGTTAGTTCTGTTAGCCAAAATCATATGATTCTGTGGGAACACACTCGTACGTACATTATATATACCTTAAATGCAGTTCCTATGGCTGAAAGCATCTACCAAACACATAATATTAAGGGTGTACTGTAGAGGTTCGATCTTAAATCTGATTACAGTAACCCTGCTGTGAGATTTACTTGAGAAAACTGCAGTTTAAACATTGTGCAATGAATACGACTCACCACGAGCGAGGATATTTCAACTGCATATATTCATTAACTAAAATGCATCATGTTAAAAATATTCAAATCCCACGTTCGAAAGCGCCTAGTACGTCCAAAATGTTGTCTATCTAGGGAGCTCACTAAGTTCCGAGAGACAGTGAGGGTTCGCTAGTGTTTTTTAATGGAACAACTAGCAATAAGCACAATTTTATCGCATTTAATATAAATTATTGCGCTGCAATACACCTAAGACTTTAAATGACATTTCTGACAACCCTTCGGATGTATTCGTGCTTAAACGAGGCCTGATCTCACTAACCGAGGTCACTTGATACAGCACAACAATTGCTTCCTAATATCTTCCAGTTGTTTGTTATTCTGCAGCATAACAACACCGAACACATAAGTATCTGTTTACAAACACACTGTGTGTGTGATAAAGTATTTAAAGGTGAACTCACTTGAAAGCTTGGGAAGGACACCCGCAGGACGGCAAACCAGAGCGACGGCCGCCATGTTTCTTGCTGTCAGCGCGGAGTACGGAAAGCGCGAAGGGTCAAACACTAGATGAAAAACGCGACGGCGAACACTGAACAAATGTAATAAATAATAAACAAATATCTCTTGTTAAAATAAAGCAGCAAAAATCAGCTTTATGGAGCACGTCACTAACAGATCAGTGATCAAAACGGTCTATCTCACACCGACTCGCAACCGTAAGATTATAATAATGAATTATAATTTTAGCTGTCGTGAAAAGTTTCCGCGAAAGGTCAGTTTGGCTTTATTGACTTTAACGTAACTAGAGAAAAGTACCTAAAGCAACCTGCAATTTTATGTTTCACAAATATGTGTAAAAATGACAAATTGCAGCTTAACGCCGCAATGGGGTAATCATTTCTAAGTCTATTCAATTACATTTATTCAATTATATTTTAATTCAATTAAAGAAAGTCCTGGATATTATTATGGATTCTTCTATGCTCACATTGTAAGTACCTTATGTTTATTCACGTTTATTCTTACTAAATTATCTAACTGTGGTTTCAATATGTATGTTTTGAACGAATGTTTTAAACCTGTAGATATGTGCTCAGTGCGACTAAATAACTTCAGATAAATAAGTCCAGACCACATTTTGCCTTTAAATACTTCACATTTAGTAACGCATTTCACCTTTATTGCCATGTTATGCATGACAGTACATTACAGACATTTTTCATGAGTCAATTAGGTTATTTCATTCTAATACTGAAAGGCACTACCTAACAACCGTGACCCAAAACTTCTAGATCCTTCTAGAATCCCCACAAACAAAATTAAGAAACACTCAATGTATAGAGAGATGGAGAATTATATTAAAAACCTCTTTTCAATTATAACAGATAAACAATATAAGAACAAGTAAAACCTTGTCTAATGTTAACATGACTGTGGCATCCACATAGGGTGCATGGATTTTACCTTATGTATTCTATATACAGGATAATAATAATTAAAATCCATTAACTATAGTATAAACATATGGAGAACTAGTTTACAAAAGTCTGAATTATTTCCATCGCCAAAATCATATCAATCTGAACTTTAAATCGCAATTGAAAAGAAACTCATCGTTGCCTCTAAATCATCATAAAAACATTTTCAAACATTTTGACGTCATTCTCGTTGTCATCAACACAATCATGCAGCACGTGTGCACATTTTGACGATCTAGTGTGCTTTCAGTGTGATATCTAAGGGCCACGTTTATCCTCTAGAAGTGTATAAAGCGAAAAATAAAAGAAGCAAATCTCTTTGGCTCAGTCGTTATTGCACTGACATACTAACTTGTAGAAAAAAATCTGGCAAATGAAAACAAAACATACAAACATGGTTTAATTCATGCAGTTATATTGCACAATAGAGCAGCTTCGGTGCTCAAGGTTTGCTTGAGCGCTATTAAAAACATTGCTAAATTAAAAAGCACACTAGACGCAGTAAACATGCACGTAGCATGACGCGCTGCACAAAAAAATAAGAACAATCTCACAGCAGTCATAATCCTTTCAAAATACATCACCAAAGCACCAAAACAATACCAAATGCAAAATGATTTGCTTAACTTTGCTTAGTGTCCCTTAGATTCGCTTAGTGTCCCTGTAGCTCAGTTGGTAGAGCGTTGCGCTAACAACACAAAGGTAGTGGGTTCTATTCACAGGGAGCATATGCATTGAGAAAATGTATAATTTGAATTAATTGTAAGTCGCTTTGGATAAAAGCCTCTGCCAAATGCGTAGATGTAAAATTTTCAGCATGTCTTTTGAATAACCAAAACATAGACTAAATTCCCTTTGACAACCTAATTTCGTTATACATTTCAAACCCACGGCAATACCCATGGGAGAGTTACAGACCCCTGGCAAGTGAGAAACAGCTAAATAAATAAATAATTTTTTTGACTTTTTGACATTTTTGCAATACAACGTCAGACTCTAAACCGCACAACAGGTTAGTCCAGACCAAGCGGCCAAAGTATAAATCATATACAATATCACATTGAAAACATCGCTCGTTCTTGTCTTCCGCGTGTTATGCGATAGGAGGCAGAAACTGAGGATCTTGTCCCTCTGAATCGGTGCTCGAGCCTGTCTGAGGTTTGATGATGATCTGAACGGATCGCTCTCCGCTGGAGTCTGACTTGCTCTCTTGGCTTTCCTGGCCCACGCTATTGCTTACATCGTTGTTTACTTCTTCAGCCGACGCACCAATAGGACGCAGGCGTTCTTCTGATGCGGTCTTGCCTCCTTTGCTCGAGTTGTCGCTGACCCTCCTGAGCTTGTCATCGGTTCCGGATTTTTCCACTGTGGAACGAGATGAGAAAAGATTTAAATGATAATCAGCATAATGTAAAAATATTAGCCATATACATTCAATCAAATACTATTGACCGAAAGAATTTCAATTTAAATAGCTGAAAAACAAGTACAGTTCTGCTCGTGATTACATACCATTTGAAAAAACCAATAGATAACATTACACAATATTAAAGGGACAGTTCCCTCGAAAATGAAAATTTATTGATTGTGTTGCCTGTATCTGTCTTTTAGAATCTTAAAGATACAGAACATGGCACCCAAAGACCATGATTTAATCTCAAAACATCTAAACTGTTCTACTAAGGAAATTATGTCGTTCACACCTTGGATTGCCTGCGGGTGAGTAAAATAACAGCAAATTTAAATTTTTGGATGAACTATCCCTTTAAGGGCGATGTATGTGTCTTATAATACATTTAAATATTTGATAAATAAACACATTTTTATGATCTCTCTTATTTTTAAACATCTTGCAGATTCTGCAATGGATATGTAGAGCGAAAATAACATACGAGCGCAACCGCATGTAAGATAAATAACAGATTGACAAATAAAAGCGACATTTAAAGTACTGAAACAAATATGGACCCTTGCTTGTCCTGTTGACTGATGCTCTGCGGTAAGTGAACTCATAATTGTTGTCCATGTCCTTCCGGAAAGATCGTGGTTTGGGATTAAGTCTGTTCAGACGGCCCTCGTGGATCCATTCGTGTTGCATGCCTTCATCTGGTGTCATGCGCTTCGTGGGATCCCACCTACAAGATCCCACCGTATAGATAGAGATTATATAGTATAATATATATATATATCATGGTGACATATATGATATATATAATATGATCACTGGTATATACGTACACAAGGCAACGTCGTATGAAGTCAAGAAACAGACGGTCGTTGGTCTTCAGAATGCTGGCGAGGTCTTTGGAGTTGGGTCTGCGTTTCTTCCCCTTGCTGTTTGTGATGTTCCTTGGGTTTCCTTTGGAATCTGATTTGAGATGTTTCATGGTGAGATCAAGTCAAACGTACATAAAACATCGAAACAATGTTTTATGTCTTACCAAAAAATAGCTTCCTTCTTGATGCTGTTTGAACAAAGTCGTTTGGAGGCAGCCCCATGACCTACAAAATCAGAAACGATTCCTTTCAGCAACCAGCGTGCTTCAGACAGCTGGAGATGAAGCCTTTAAGAAGTGATTCAAGCTTCTCACCTCCATGATACAGGCGATCTGCTCCACCTCACTCTCTCCCGGGAAGAGAGGATAGCCGGTGTACAGCTCAGCCAAAATGCAGCCCAGGCTCCACATGTCTATAGCCATGCTGTACGGGTGACCCAGAATCACCTCTGGAGAGCGGTAGAACCGGCTCTGGATGTAAGTGTACACTGTTGATGGATGGAAAGATATGAAGTTTACTGTACTTTACTGTACTGCATATATACTGTAGTCTGCTGCAGTTGTATTAGTGCCACTTGTAATAATATTAACATTAAGCTACCGTAATGTACTAAATTACACTAATTGACACTTTGTATATGTGCCGTATACCGTAATAGTCAACTTAACCATCTCTTTTTACAGTGCACATGCATTATTGCTCTATTTCATAATCAATGGCCAACGGCTGATGTGAGTCAGGAGAGTTGGTTACCTCTCTGCTGCTCATAGCAGCTTGACCCAAAATCGACCACCTTAATGTTTCCCTGCCCCCTTTGAGCCAGGAGAATGTTTTCCTGTTAGGAGAAAAAATTCCCTGGTTAATATATTTCTATTTTATATAACTGACATCTACATCTACATATATATATATATATATATATACATATGTATATTTTATATATATATATATATATATATATATGTGTGTGATTCAGTTCACTGTATATATGATTCAGTTTACCGGTTTAAGGTCACAGTGGATAATCTTCTCTTTGTGTAACATCTGCAGACACTTGAGAAGCGAATGAGCGAAGCGACGAATCAACCCCAGACTGAAACCCTGGAAGCTGTTCTTTTTAATGAGCTCGTACAGGTTCACTCTGGACGGACACAAAATGAACAACGTTTAGCTCTCTGAGAAAACGTTACAGGGTGCTCATAACAGAGCCCTAAAAACTCTCATTTCACCGCGAGCCTCTAGGGGGCGCCACCACCGTTCATTTCATTCCTACCCTCAAACCGAACCGCGCACAAACAGGAGCATTGTCACTCATCAACCCCTAACTAAACGCTGTCTTTAAACGCGTCAATAAAAATAAACTCTCATTATCGGTCGGTGGTCATCGCTAAGCAGTAGATAAAGAGCCCTTTGAGATGGAACTCGGCAGGGACTGAAGCGGCAGCTGTGAACAGCTTCATGTAACCGGAGACTTCACACCAGGAGTGGGTAGGGAACGAGATAGGGGCCTAATCAAGGTATTAAGTAAAGGATTGTATGACAGTAACAGTAGATGTGAAGGAGGCGTCTGATGGCTCTCAAAGGTCAGGCTGCCGATGATAAAGCAGCGTTTCCTGCAAAGTGACTTAATTGAAAGTCCTAATGGTCTTCAGTGGGACACTCTCACTTCGCTTCCCTATCTTCTCCGCTGGTGTGACTGCGCCGCGTGATCTCGCTAAGTTACGTTTGTGCTGAGCAAAACTGACTTCTGTTGATTGGATGTTTGGGTAAATATGTGTTTATATGATAATAAGTCATATTTTGTGTTCTGTGTAAATCTGTTGGAACTAGAGTAATGTTGAAAGGAGCCGAAATGATTTGCTTTTCCCCTAAAATGATTTCTTTTGGAGATTTGCTTTTTTTAGCCCCTCCTCTCCAACCACTTATGACCACGCCCACTTTCCCACAATCCAATGCATTCCCTATGGTTAGAGTCCCATCTGTCATCTGGTCTTAATGAATATACCGTCTCACAAGTAAAATGGGCTGTGACTTTAAATAAGTAGTCTTTAAATATGTAGTTACAGATAGATTTGCTATTTAAACGCTTCCAGCGAGTCCCGTATTGAATGCGTTACCATACAGGTTACGAAATACAGAAATAACCGCGGCTAATGATTTCAGTGTTTTCCCCTCACCCGAGCAGCTCGAAGGAGATGCACAGGTGGTTTCTAAAGTAGAAGTACTCCTTCATGTGGATCACGTTGTGGCAGTTATCTCGGTCTCTTCTCCGCACGGCATCCAGGATCTTCAGCTCAACAAGGGCCTGATGGTGGAACCTGAAAGCCATTATTACCAAAATATGAAGTCAATTATCAAAATGAATTATATTTATTTATATATTTATTTATATATTTAGTTGACGTGTTTTCATTTGTGCTACTAGCGTCACCAAACGCAATATAAAGAAAATCATATTTTTCAAATAGGTTTCCATGGCTTATTTTTCAGTTGTGACATCCTGCTGTTATCAAAATGATTGAGGTTATTAAAATGTAGTGAATAAGTAAAGCCGCAATCTGTAACTTTTTTGGTTAAAAATAAACAGGCCAGGTATTAAACAATAATAATCATTTTTGTATTATTGGATTGAGATTTCCCGGGAAATGTCAGTTTGTCTTTAATTGACTTTAACATACATAAAGAAAAGTGTGTAAACTAACCTGCAGTTTCATAGTTCAAACAGAGGTGGCGGTAGAGAGTCATACATTATGGGTTGCAGCTTTAATGAATTGCTATAAAATGTATAGCAACAAGCTCTAATTGGATGAGTTAAGGGCATTTCAAAGGGGCTTTATGCACCGAGCTTGTATTTTGAGAGGGCTTAAGGTTAATGCATCAATCAGAGTAGGTGTGATGACA
The DNA here is from genome assembly GCA_036877575.1 of Botia almorhae. Classification (NCBI taxonomy): domain Eukaryota; kingdom Metazoa; phylum Chordata; class Actinopteri; order Cypriniformes; family Botiidae; genus Botia; species Botia almorhae. The sequence continues at coordinate 25,692 of JAZGTJ010001560.1, read as the reverse complement.
GTGGAAGGGCATGAGATCTGTTCTGCCCAGACATGTAATGAGACACTCTTTATAACACCTTCCAGTGTATCAAACCCAGTGTAAAGTATGACCCAGTTAAGCACAGATGAAGGACCTTTCGGTGACCTTCCGACCCTAGAATATGACAATGGCTTGTTGTGTTAAAGAATGGTTTCCCGGCTGAAAACACGGATCGTTGATTGTTTTTACCTCTTCTTGTTCCGGATGATCTTGACGGCCACCATCTCATTGGTCTTGTGATCCAAACATTTCAAGACCTGGCCAAACGATCCTTTCCCGATCACCTCCAGGACCTCGTAGCGATAGCCTATATGGTCATGCAGGACCTGCGCAGAGTATTTCGAGAAAGTCAGCTGACGAACAGGTCAGCATGATTATTTACGTCTCTTTTCTGGTGGCAGACTTCCTGTTACTTAGACAAACATCGCAACTGTACCATTGAGATGCAGAAATGGTCCTCGTTCGTATACTTTCGAACTAACGCTACAAATCGATCGCATATCTGGATTGTTCGGCGATTGTTACGTTTTGCTCAAAATTCTTCCGCTTTTTTAAACAAGCGGGAGGGCATTGGGTTTAAATATCCAGAAAATGTGCAGTCATTTTCTGAGGAATGTCTGAACAGACACATTTACGAAAATGGGGCGGGTCGTCGCACACGAGGGTCTGTCAGCGAACATCCGTCAGTCTCGTGCTGTAATGCAATTTTATTTAATGCAATTTTCGTTTGTCACAGAGTTCAAAATGAGGTCAGTATGTCACTCAGTAAGCTGTTTGTCAGGAGTCATTCTGTTTCTGTGAAGCTATATTTATTCCCTGAGAAAGTGCCTTTGACCGAGCTAGCAACATATGATATTTTAAACAATATAATAATAAAAATGGTTACAGTATTTATATATCTAACATTGTGATATGCAGGGATCCCACATATTTTTGCCCAAATAATTCTTTGGGTTGTGATTAACCAGGGATGTTAAATATCACTAAAGAATCAACTATGAACCAACTATGAACCAGTATAACCAACTCCACACATATACAATATATAGTAAGCATATATTATATATACCATAATATATTCAGCATACTGATAACAAATGTACAATATCATTTTTTGTGTGAATTCATATTGTGTGAATATCTATGATATGAGGGGGGCTGTATATAATAATAATATTTATATTATATTATATTGAGATATTTATCTTAACAACAAAACACACACAAAGTAAGGATAAAGCGTTTCATGAAACATCATGTATTTTAATCATCATTATTCAGTCACATCATATCAAAGTATATCAAAAGCTGACTCAGCCAAGGAATGGTAATATAATCACAAGACGATATATAATATGTCATGTTGGATCTAACCTTCATGTAGCTGCCATGCTCATCGTCATAGCCGGAATTTTGCGGGGAACCCTGCAAGCCCTCAATCTTCTTACTGTCCAAGCCCAGATACCAGATCTCAGAGTAGTCCATGATCTCCTCCCTCTCATATTCTGTCAGCTGGTTCTGAAAGTGCTTCAGGGCAGCTGTTTGGAAGATAAAAGAAAATTGACATCTTTAGGTTAAACAGATCTAGAAAAGAGAGTCAGAGTTCAACTGAAGGACAAACATGATGTTCAATAATTGTATATATTCATACTTGTTGGAGACATAGGCAGCCTCTGTCCCTCATACGTTCTGATCTTCTCAAACTTATTGATAATGCTCCTGGTTAAGGATTCTGAGAGGTTTTCCACAGAGGAACCGAAGCGATTGGGAAACTGAGGCCTCGGTCTCTCCTCCTGTGTCATAAGACATGGAGATCAGACTTGAAGAATCTTCTCAAGTTATAAAGACAAAATTTATGTTGTCTTTGGAGCTGTACAGATGTGATTCATATGAACTGTTGAGCTTTGTACGGAACTTATATTGTGTTCAACAAACACTATTATCATATGGGACAAGAGGGGAAGTAAATAATGACAGAATTTTTATTTTTGGGTAAACTATAAAATATCCATAAGATATCATTTTTTTCCACTTAGGGTTCTGTTAAATGTTACCCACCTGACTCCCCTGAGTGCTTTGCACCAGCTGTTTGACGATACTGGGTAAGGTTCCATTCGAATGCAACAGTTTGCCATTGGTCACCAAAACCTGCTTGACCGGAGCCTCCAGCTGGGGCAACGTGCCAACCCCTGTCCCGCATTTCTACAAAACAAAAGACACAACACTCTAGAGACTGTTCAACATGAACAACTCTATAAATCAGTAACAAGGGCCGACGGGGGAAGCTACGTAAGCAGAAGTGCAGTGGCCAATGTCCCCGGTGAACTAGACCCCCTGGGTGGAGGATGGAATTTCAACGCTGAGGTGGGGACAAAAGCGGTCCTACATGATCCACACCATCAGAGAAACACACACGCTGCCTAAATCTTGGGTTTGTATGTGTTGGGCAATAATAAATATGAACAGAACGAATGGAACAGAACACAAAGGGTTTGGATTTAGTGTAAGCCTTTGAACATTTCGGTTACAAGGAACATTTCCTTGTCACCCAGCAGGAACAAGGCGATTATTTTTGTATTTTCGGTTTTGGATTTGATGAGGTTGTTGCAATAAATATGCAGTAAGAGAGAAATGGGCAGACGCATATACCTGAGTTTGTCATTTTAAAAGACACGTCTTTATAAACGAGAGAAATATACAAAGCACATAAGCACATAGGAAATAATAAAACAGGTAACAGTAACACACAAAAGCACCACAAATATTAAACAAACAAGAAGGTGTTGTGTGATTGAGTTGACGGAGGTTGTGCAAAATGTGAAAACTGTTTACAAGTCAAATGTTGAAGCGATGCTAACAGTGTTAGCGAACATGCAAACAGTTTAAATATATTATGCTCCATATTCTCACGCGGTCATACTTTGTGAAAAAAATTGTGCTGTTTTCTTAATGTTTGCGCTGATGATTTGTTTGCGTCAGAAACAACACGAGCTGTCTCTCAGTCTCTCGCTCTGTCTCTCTGACACAAATGTAGGACATCGCACGAGGGAGCGACTCGTTTGTATCTTGCAGGTTTTCCCACATCTTACGGTTCAAAGGCAGAGCTCGGCAAACTTCTGGGATGAAAATAAAGAGCGAGTGTGTCTATAGATAGAAGCGATATTCAATCTCTTATATACTGGAGCTGCCGCGGCATCTGCCAACTCCACCATGACGCATAGAAACAGAAGCTAAATATAGAGAAGGAGCACCTGCAGAGACACAAGAATACAATCAACTGCCCGTGAACAAGGTACACCTCAGTGTTTCAGGTACAGCAGAAGGACCTTAAAAGCAGGAAGGTGTTTTGACATCACAAAGTTGTGGTGGCTTGTATTATAAGGCAGCAGAGATTGAAAATGTTATCCTACCAAAAAATCATCATTACCTCTCGCTCATTAGTTTTAATGCAAGCTCTTCCCTTTGGCTCACATACGGACCATCCGTTGTCATTTATAGACAGCTGACGTACAAGCAAAGAGCCTATTCAAACGAAAACATAAGCTTGATGACATCATCGTGTATTTGGACCCAAAGCTATTAAGCGTAGCAAAGATGTTTGGTTTTTGTGAATCTGTTTATGTACACGGTCCGTTTCAATGTACCGATTCACGAACCCAATTATTCATTTATACATCTGTATTACATACAAGTGTTCAGTGGAGTTCCTGTGTGACATTTAGTGATGGGTCATGATGAACGACTAGTCAACTAGTTAATAAGCACTAGTTGACTAGTTCTAGTTTTTATTAGGTTCTTCAATTGGTGTGCTTGGCTTTATGCTTTTAGAGAATTGACGTGCCTTTAAATTGATTTAAAGCACAGCCACACACACGCAGATAGAGGTCTCTGGCCGTTGTGTATTTTAAGCATCTCTCATGTCTCCTCTCAAACTAAGCTCTCCTTCACAGTGCAGCTTCACTAATCAGTTTGAATACAGTCACAAAAACCAATCTGTTCTCAGATCAGCAGCTGCGGACTGTCCCGAATTCCAGCATGAAGGAGCGCTCACCTGTGAGGAGGGACAGTTAGGGCCTTTTTTGTGCTCTCTGCCTGAGACCTGTGAGGGTGAGGAAAAGTCTCGGGTCTGGCGACAGTGAAAGAACGGGGGGGGGGTTGGGGGGGGGAGACGTCATGAGCGCGGCGAGTGGGCACACTCACACAACCCACATCCTCAGTCTTCTGAAGGTAACTCCATGAGCGTGGGATGATGCAGTCTACTGCATATAACTCTCCTCAGAAACACACTTCGTGTTATTCAACACATCCGATGACTCATCAAGGTCGCTGTTCTTAAACTTACATGCACAGAAAGGGGCTTTTATTTTTCCATAGACTGCTTTCGAAAAGCACATTGAGAAGGTTTGGAGGCGTCTCTCCCCAGCTAACAATTTTAGGTTGTAAGAACGCTTCCCTAACATTTGTACCATTTGAATGTTCTAAGCATGTTTAAAAGATCGTATTAACATTACTATTTGGTTATGTAAACTCTATAAACTCTAATTACGAATTCTTTGTAATTCTGTAACATTTTTAAAACGTTCTGCTAATAACTTAGTGGAGAAAAACGTTTTTGATAAATGATTTATACAGTTAAAAAAAGCATTCTGCTAACGTTACTGCAACGTTAGGGAACGTGTAGAGAACATTAGCCAATGTAGAGACCTCATAGTAGAGGCCAGACGTGCTTGACGTAATCGTGTACACGCACCTCTCCATAAGTCATGGCAATCATCTCCTTACTAAAGTTCCTCTTGACCATCAATGATGAGCGATCAAGGGTATGGGTGCGAGGGGCGGGGGGTTGTTCTGCGATGAGTACAATCAGTCATAATTGCAGACATACTTAGAAAGGAGGAAAGAGGCCCACATCCATCTTAATCAGGCAGCGCATCAACAGTGCTGACAGGCAGCATAAGGACCGACCAAAGCACCAGCCCAGATGGGCAATCACTAGATCTGGAGGCTCTTGAGTGGGGCAGGATACAAAGACAGGACACTGGAGGGTGAACACGTGCCAACCGCAGAAATCAAGCAGGCCAAGTGTTTCAAAGAGAGACAGATAGTGACAATTGTATGATGTCGCCCAAACACACACCTTGGAGATTTATGGAGATCTCGTATCCTTAATCTCCAGCGATATGATATGATGGGTTCTGGCTGAGCTGCATATCCCCCACTGGGGGGGTTTATCTAGGCTGATGTGTTGGGTCTTAGCTGCATTCATTCACATGCTGGGCGTGCAGTGGAGTTTATACGGGCTTACGCAGGGCCTCGCGTGGGATTCAAGAGAACATGGCCCCAAATGCGGCAGCAACAAATGGATGCATTTAGACAACATGCTCTAAAAATGTGAAACACTTAGTCTGCGGCCGGCGAGCCGTGCAACGTGAGCTCCGGGTTTTTAAGGGCTCATTCAAATATTAACACCTTTGCGTTTCTATGTTCAGAACTGAGGCTTTGTGTTACAATGTGGGTCAGTGCGCAATACCAGAGGCGCGCTAACCGCCGCGCTTTTAAATGCTTTCTCAGCTCCGGTTAGACAACGACGTGTAATTTGTAAAGCACAGACACAAGATACAACTTGTTTACAAAAACATGCATCGCAAACTGTATTCACACTTCTGTTTGACTCGTTTGGATTATTCTAATCAGTTCAAATTTGAGTAATTAAGTTTCAGGAATAAACTTTTCACTGCACGTTGTAACTTTGGCAACATTTAGATGTAATTTTAAGATTCCATTTAATAAAGACACACTAAGTTTTAAATTTTAGCAGGTTCATTTATTACAGTACAGTGGAAATTTCAGGGGTCGCCCAAATAATATTCTGTGCAATTTCATGTGCCGTGTTTCTGCTTAATGCATAAATTGCTGTTCAAACACACTGTTCAAACCATAACAATCATAGGATAACTGTAATCCACACCCAGATAAATACACACATATACCTAAACCTTTCTTAGGATTTGAGTCTCTCAGTGTTGACAACTCAAACGTCATACCTAGACGCTGTCGTGAGGTTTATAAAGCAACCTAACAATACATGTTCTGAACCAAATATACTGCACACGCTGTTACAGGGTGCACGAGGTCCATCCGACATTTGTCTCTGTCATCGTCAGCATGCAACTGGTTTTATACACACCAGTGATACAAATGTTACTGATGCACTGAGATAAAGTAACGATATGAGGACAGACCGTGATACTTATGAAGTCACGGGCGCCATTAAAACCAAGGCCACATAGAACGCAACGCACTGAAATAAACTGGTCACTAATTTATGATGCCACGACATTTAACGATTCATAACAATGAAGCCCGAGCGAATAAACAATTATAACGTTCCGCAGTCTTCCAAACTGTCTTGACTACTGTAAAATAACAATGAATTGACTATGAATTATATCACAATTAATTATATAGCGTATTTCAATGGAACGCGGATGCGTTCTGGCAGTGAAATGGTGAATTCGGGGACAAACAAAACTTTTTTGACAAAATGTAACTGTACTGTATTCTGGTTGAACTGTAAATATGTTGTTATGATCCTTACAAAATGGTCCATGTCGTCTTTATTACGTAAAAAACGTTCATATGCCAGTTCATATTACGTTCATATGCCAGCTGATATTGACTCCATCAAGTTACACCAACAAATGTTAATAATAATAATAACAAATTTTAATGTTGATCATTTTTTAGGTGTTAACTTACGATTGCACGTTTCCATTGGTGAAAATGGTACATTTTTGTAAAGGGTCTTAAAAGACTAAAAGTACAATATTAAATTATAAACTAAAATAACTAACACTAAATATGCTGTAAATAAGATTTCTAAATTGTACATACAATGTTAAACGTTTAAAACTTTTATTCTTTATAACACACTGTGCATATAAACATTGTTCTTCACACTCACCTTGTTATTAATTTCAGGAAACATGTTGTTTTTTAAAGCGCTGATATTCAACACATCCCAATCGTAAGGCGCGCGAGAGAAATCAATAACGCGTTACGGAGTAAATCCGGCAGGAAACTTGCACGCGCTCAGGAGTCCCCGAAGACACCGGGACCCAGCGGAGGAAGACGGCGGCGAAGCGCACTACCAAGGGCGAGAACTTCTCGAAACGAAGTGTTACCAATGACGAGGAGACGGTCTGAAGAGCTTTCGTCAGCAAGAGATTAACGGAAGCTGTCCGTCTGCTAGCCCTGACGTACCGAGATATGCCACCTGTTCAGGTTTTCCCTTCTCGCGGATCGCGCTCTGCTCTCTATATAGATTTGTTTACGTGCGCTTTCCTATTACTGAACTCGCATTTCTGCCATCCTAGCGCGCTGCGTTTGTTTGCCAAGCCGTGGAGCTCCAAAAGCGGCGATCAGAGACGATTATGGCACAATGTCCTCTTATAACACAACCGATCAGCAAGCATGAGTTTTTCAAAGTGTGCACTTGCCCGGCGCTTTGACGCGGGCTTTGAGTACGCAGCGGCACCGCCTTCCTCACTATCCGTTTACTGCGTACTCTTTAAGTTTCCATCTGTCAACGAACGATGGGACGCTAATAAATAACGCCTATCAGTACATCGTCATTCTCAAAGCCCCGTGTATTTAAAAATGTCAGTGGGCAAGCCAAGGACTCGTCAAAAACAGCCCCACTCAACCCTATTAACTCCGTGATTAAGTGTGCTTTGATTTGAATGGGAGACGGTGATCGTATTAAAAGAGAGAGGCCAACATATACTGCAGGGGAACGATCTGTTTGTACTTTGCATTGAGTAATCAAAATGATCAAATTAACATAGTGATTTAAACTTTAAAATCAATCGATCTAGGCTGCTTATTCTGGCAAAAACGGTAGTACAAGGTGTTTATTGTAAGCCTGATCAAGGTGCAAAAACACTTTTAAAAAAATAGTTACGCCAAAATAACAATACTGTCATTATTGGCTCATTCCTTTTTCAACATTAAATTTTGGCAAAACATATCTTTGTCTTTCATGGTAAGTAATGTAGAAAAAGTGACAAAAACAGTTCAAAACACTTTTCTATTTCTGCCTGAGATACGACAAAAATAATTATTTAAGGCCTTTTTAGGTGACAAATATACACTAGCAAGTAAACACTTTGTTTAACACCTATTCCCTATAGATCGCATAGCTCATGTATCTGCTACAACGTGAGTCATGTCGGCCTATTAGCAAAACCGTGTTTCTCATGTCACACACGCAGCCCGGTTGAGAGGGTAAAATAAAGACGAGTATTCTCATTGACTCTGAGTATGTAAACAAGCACGCATACTTAGACCTTAGATATTTGGATCTATCTATCTATCTATATAAATAAATAAACACACACACAAATATACATATATATATATTATATAAAATTATAAATTCTACTACTGAGTTTTTATTTTTGGGTTAACTGTCCCCTTAAATATTCAAATTCAAATGCTAAAGTACAGTAAACCATTCCCCAGAACATCAAGGTTTGCTTATTCATTCCACGGCATTTATGATCATTGTAACCATGGAACTAAGATCTTCAACTGTAACTGTGTACACGTAACATCTTAACATACCCGAGACTCTGGCAAGCTTTTCCACTGTAACTAATTACTCCCTTGTGGGAGCAAAACTAGAGAGAGAAAGAGAGAGAGAGAGTGGAACAAAAGGAGGAACAGAAACGCTCTCTATGGCGAGAGGGAAGGGCTTATAATTATGATTACTGTTTTGATTACATAACACATAGGTGCTCCAGTAATCATTGTGAGCGATGGGGATAATCTGTTCCTGATACAGTGCGCCTTCAGCATAATGGAGCTCAGGGAGGGCATGAGATCTCTTTACCAGCCCGGTCCTCATGAGCCAGCCAGCATCTCACCTCAGCCCATTCAAAACTATATATTATGAAAACAACAACTCTGACTGAATAATTCCAGTCATGGAAATGTGTAAACCCTACCTAGCTAACAATTGTAGGTTGTAAGAACATTTCCCTAACATTTCCATTAAGAAGCAAGTTTAAAGAACGTTTTTTAAAGACATTGCTTGGTTTTAAGAACGTTATTCAAACATTGTTTTTAAATTCTGTAACGTTTTTAAAACGTACCACTAACAAGCTAGGAGCAACGTTTATGATACGTAATGTATAACATTAAAACAGTTACGTACCACTAACGTTACTGCAAAAACCTTTTCTGATAACTTTGAGAGAACATTTAGAGAATGTTCGCTGAACATTTTTGAGATTCATGTGGTTATTTGCAGGTTTTAATCAACCTCCAGTGCATCTGAAGTAATATTTGCTCACTTTGGTATGATTTCAATTATTAGCACAAGGATTTAGAACAAAGTTCTCGGCTGGCACCAGGAAATGCTAAAGAGAATTAATTAGATTTTTCGAAACAGATGAGACCATCTCAATACATTAATCATACCGGCACCGCAGGATTTAAAACGCTTGTCTTAAAGAAACAGTTCACTCAAAAATCAAAATCTTGTCGTTATGAATTCACTCTCAAAACACATATAATCTTTCAAACATGGAACATAGAAGTAGTTATTTAGCAGAATGTTCATGTTCTTTGTGCGATGAAAGTGGATGTTGACGCTCAAAAACGTACACAAATTTAAAAATCAATTTAATTTGTAAACAAATTAAATAGCTTTCCATGTAGTGAGGGTGAGTAGATTGACACAAATTCTATTTTAAGGGTAAACTATCCTTTTAAACAACAGGAAACTGTAGACCCAGTAAGACAGCTGTTCACAAAGGCTATCAGGCATTGTAGAGGTTTCATAAATCTATATAACCTTCAACTTCTCGACTTGACAAACGATTACGTTGCAATCATGCCCATGTTCATACTGAGGTAACTCAACATACAGAGAAATGTTTCTTTCTATTATAAAAGCATTTATTTATTATTTAAGAGCACTGACACAGGGTTTTACTTTTGTTAACAGATCTCCACAAGTTTTACCTCAGGTTGAACCCTCCTGTTCCTCTGATTCTGCCTTGGGCCCCAGCAGTTCTGGAGGATCTCAAATCCACAGCAGGATGTTGTGGTTCCTTCTCCACCCATGTTAGGTTTTCCCCATGCTCCCACAACTACAGGCCAAAGTTCTGCCACATCATGTCCACCTGCAGGTACGGAAACTCTGAAAGTAACCAGGAACCATCTCAGATTATGATGACTTTGTTTGGTCTTCAACGCTCTACAGCTCCAAGGTCCAGGCTGAGCAACTTAACGGAACTTGTTCGAACATCTGTTTGCACGGCTGCTTCAGCATGTGTGTGGCAGCCACGGATAAATGGGTGGGCATGTGTGTGCACGGAGGAGAGCTCGGTGACGTGTGGAGAAGCTCCCACGAGGGAGCCATCCTGAGCCGGAGACAGAGCTGTGGGAGCTCTCAGCGTCATCTTCCTCTTCCTCTGTGAGGAGCATCGGGGGAGATCGGAGGAGTGATCCCTGACAGCGGAGCTCCACTCAGGGGCAGCAAAAGCAGGTTCCGCCGGAGCTTCTGGTTACCCCTCCCTCCCCGGAGCCGTCTCCTGGAGACCGAGCTGGAGATATTTCCTCTCCTCTGTCACTCACATTCCCCCAGGACGCTGACGAACAGCAGCGGAGCGCAGAGAAGAAACCGTATCCCCCGGCATGCACACGGAGGCTCTCCACCGCAACATTTAGACAGCTATGAAGAGAGTGGGAAAACCAGCCTCGTCCTTCATAACAACATCTCAGCCTCCACGGAGGATAATATTTCTGACCGACGCATCCTCAGGAGCTGTGGGGGCTAATTTGTATATCAACATCTCTCAGCGCCACTGGACAGAGGACAAATTGGATCAATGCACCTGCCACCGGTTTAGAGAGGGAATGTGTTTACCAGCTTTATGTGTTTACATTGTAACTGACATTTAGAAGACCTGAGACATATCACTTTAAACAAGCCACTGTATGGTTATGTAATAGAATAGTGTTGACATCAACACATGGGGTTTCAACGTGCAGTGGATGTACTATAGTTCACTATAGTTCTATATACTATAGTAGCTATAGTTCATCTCATTGCTTTAAGCTGTTCAAGTTTTAACAAGGAACTTAATGTAGAACGTAAAAGGCAGTATCAAGTCAAGTCACATTTGTTTATATAACTCAATGGGTCGGTTGCGTTTAAATATGCAACCTGCAACTGTTTTCTGGTTCAAAATAAACCAAAAATATTGAGCGAGCACATAACAGATAAGCTTATAATAATGATTTATAATTTGAGCTGTCGGGTCTGCAGTTTTATGTTTCAGACAGAGGTGGCACCAGAGAGTCAAACGTTACAGTTTGCAGCTTTAAAGTACATATAGGAAATATATATATACACTATATAAAANGGGTCTGCAGTTTTATGTTTCAGACAGAGGTGGCACCAGAGAGTCCATATAGTACATATAGAAAATACATATATACACTATATAAAATATATAAAGTACATATAAGTGTGTGTGTGTGTGTGTGTGCTAATATCATATACCATGAAATCACAGGTTTAGGGTTCAGGCTAATATCTGTGAGTCGCCGAGGGAAAATGTAACCGCAGGCACGTCAAGCTTGCAGTTCTGTTTGATTAACACTAATGATACAAATATTAATGGTGCAAACAGATTGACTGCGGTCCCAAATCCCAAATCACTTAATGGACCCAGTACATGATGATGGGTAATGACCTAGCTGGCAGATATGCAACTTTGGCATCTGTAGAGTTTAGGAAGTGAATATAAATCTCTCAGGTGAGAACATAGTCGTTCACTTCAGCAGGTGTACAGGCGGTATGGATTAAACACATATGGTAGGTTTAGGAAGCCAACAAGTGGAGATCAGATCTCCGTACCACATATACGTGCACCCTAATGAAACTACAGATGGCTGTCTAGGTTAACAGGTCAAGTGTGTTGACCACTTAACACCTGCATGATGAAACAGTTTACATTTACGCATTTGGCAGACGCTTTTATCCAAAGCGACTAACAGTGCGTTCAAGGTATATGTTTTGTCTGTACATGTGCTCCCCTGGGAATCGAACCCACAACCCTTTGCGCTGCTAACGCAATGCTCTACAGGAAACAAACAGTTACCCACTTAAACACCAAATCATGTTGTAATCTGTTTGCCACCACAATAATAAAGTGCTGTGGGTGGTTGTCAGGGTGTTGCTATGCCATCGCTAAGATATTCAGAATGTTTTTATCATGTTGCTCCGTGGTTGCTACAGTGATCTGGGTGATTGCTGGACATTGCTAAGTGGTTGCTAAGGTGTTGAGTGTGTTTTTTAGCATGTTGCTATGCTGTTGCTAGGCTGTTGGCTTAGGTTTAATACAGATCTTTTGGACTTTCATCTGGTTTATTGTCTGGCGAGGGAAAATGTGATTAATAAGCTATTAAAGACAGTTTGAGGTAATGGTTATATCCAAAGCGCAAATATGCAGATTTTCACAGATAATAACAGTGATACCTGCCTAACAAGCACCACTAATATTGGTGAAAGAATACAACAGATATTTTAAAAACACTTTCTAAGGATATCAAGTGATAGTGCAGATATAAATATCGTTGTGCAGTTCAGTGAGTGGGCACAGAGACACAGAGAAACTGACAACACCCCACGAACAACATGAGTAACATTATCTATCAAGGTCAGACGTCTGGCCCAGGTCTCACATGGGCTAATCCCTATCACACCCCCCCGCGCATCGCGCGTACACACGCTACCGTACAGACACACCGTGGATGGGACAGGTCCACAATGCCAACATTCAACGTCTATTCACATTGAGATGGCATGTGCAGTCGACGTCCAATTAATCGGAGAAGCTTTGCTTTGTTGTTGGGGGATTTTGGCTTTGACCTAGACTTTGAATGTGCTGAGTCTTTGAGCACAGATGTCCAATTGACTGCCAAGGCCAAAGATGGTGCCAACCAACCCCACGCTTTTAAACGGTGTTGGTTAAGATGTTTTGAACCTGTCAGGTTACAAATCATTCAAATCCGTTAAACTACAACCAAACTTTTGCTACTAGCTACTAACAAAGTGTAGCAACTTACAGGACATTGATACAATGTTTTTACTGATCAGATTGTATTACCTATTTTTACTATGGGAATAAAATAATCAACTTTAACACACAAATGTACGCTAAACACAACTAGTAAAACTAGCTGAAAACACGGTGATTAACAGCAACATTTCATGAAATATTTAGCTACAAACACAGAAAACATTAAATAAACGTACAGAAACCGCAGTACAATGTTCCCACACGTATATGTAATGTCTACAGGCTGCAGGTAAAGATGTTTGTCTGGTTACTAGCACTAGAGAACTAAACTCATGGGACCAGCTGCCTCTGTGTTTTCTGGTTGCTGGGGTAAAGTCAGAGACCTCAAACTGCAGAAACAGCGAGGGACTGTCTTGTTTTGGAATATCCTCTCTGGATTAAATATGTATATCATCAAAAACTGAAAATGCAAACACATTTTAAACACAAATAAAGCTTTTTGTAAAAGCTTGTTTTCAATTACGTGTTTAATGCAGTTTATTCCTTTATCCATATTAAATTGTTCTTCAAACTTCCCCTTCAAAGATATCAACAGGCCTAATGTGAGCAAACCCAAATGCATGAAATGATCCAAAGGCGGCTAGCATTTCTGTTTGGCTGGTTTTCTGCCAAGTCTTGTCTGCTGTTTACAGGGACGTCACCTCAGGAGGTTTATAACTGTGAGCTCCCTCAGAAGTTGACAGAAGTTGAAAATGTGCCTTGTTCTCGTATGTGTCACGGGTGGTTATATAAGACACTCGCAAAGATGAGGAAATAACAAACACAGTCTTTAATTCACAAGACCTCACTCAGAAACACAGGGAGAACCAAATTAACATCTTTACATTGATGGCAGACAGGACAAATAGACTAAGGAACTAACTAAAGACACGGGTGAACATAACTGAAAGCCAAAGAAAATGGAGGCGGGGCTAATTAACTTAAATAAAACCTGATAATGACTAATTAACTAAATACAAGAAAACTAGGAAGGAAGACAAAGAACATACATGTAATTGAAGTCTATGTCTTCAATGTCAAATGTCCTTCTGAGGCCACCGTATGGACAGATAATCTCAATAAAGACACGTTGGGTACTGTTTACAAAGGAGAATTAAACCTAGAGTGTACAGCTCATGGCCTTCTAGACATATCACACTTCACTACAACCCTAAATACATAATAACATTCAAACCTTTCAAAGACATCTTCAGTCTTTAGTCACATACACAATTCGTCGAATTACATCACAAGTTAAAAGCCCTAAAACAATCACGACATCACATATCTTCTCCAGCTACTTTGCGTTCTTCCTTTGATCGCCCTTTTCAAGTCTTACCTTATCTTCACCGTTTTCTCCCTCTCTTCTCTCTGATTCCGCCCTGGGGCCCATTTTTCCGCCTCTGGCAACTTGGATGAATCCAAGGAGGAAAATAACATAAAAAGTCCAGTCCTAGTATGTGCGGAAGCTACAGTGCGGATAGCGATGACGCTGTTCGCGTGTTATGGATCTCCTGCTAGTGAGTCCGCCGGCTGCTGCTGCTGACATGTGTGACCCAGGCAGGGCAGCAACCTGACGATGGGGCAATGAGTGATGGGAGCAGGTGCAGTCAGGCCACTCGTCTTCTGCCAGCTGCCAGCTTCGGTTTTACCACCTGATGCTAGCGCCTCTGCTAACCCTCCAGAAACACATTATATAATCTCCTCGCTGTCACGTTCTGTTCAGAGTGACATTTTATTGTGGCCCTTTCGCTTACTTGGCATGCGGAACCTCTTTAATCACAATGCAATATATGTATGTAAATGCAATAAATTAATACATGAAAAGAAACTTTAAATCTATTTGCTATGTTTTAGAAATCATGCTGCTTTCTCCAAAATAGTATATACACTCTGTAGTATGCTTAACTTATCTGCTGTAGCATACTACAGTTTGCATACTACAGGTTGAAAGGGTTTTGTTGCGTAATGGACTGTACTTCAGATACGATGATAAAGTCATCAATATAATATAAATTGTAGTATATACTACAGTAGTATACTTAGTATATAGTGCACAGTCTTCAGCTGTGGTGCATTGTGGGAGGTGAAGACAGGTTCCAGCTAGACTGTTGGTGGCCAAAGGTGTTTTCTGACACACAGGTAAGCTAAGAATTGTTATGTCACTGTCTGTGTATCCTTAACACAACAACACACACATACACACACGGAGACACACACACACACACACACACACACACACACACACAGAGACACACACACACGCACAGAGACACACATACAAACATACACACACAGACACAGAGACACACACACACAGAGACACACACAGAGACATACATACACACAGACACACACACAGACACACACACACACACACACACAGATACACACACAGATACACACACAGACACAGACACATGGTGTCAGCATCAATCACAGGGGAAGGCGATCTCCCTTTGAAACAGACACAACACAGAATCTACTGAAACATTCTGTGCCAAACCGCACATTGATCGTAATTCAGCAGTTTAATGGTGACGCACTGTAGAGACTAGACGTCCGTCTGGCACCAAGTGTCCGTTCTCACATCTGGAAAATTAAATTGTGGCATGACAAAATAAACAATGATAATCAATCAATCAATCCTTAAACAATCCGTCCTTGGAAGAACGATTTTCATTTGAGAAGATCGTCTGACATCAGCTACAGCTCTTCAAGCGTTTTGGCTAAAATGATTTGTTTTGGTGTTTAAGATTCTCGACCGCTCAACTGGACTCAGAACATCTTTAATCTTGCGCTAGTTGGAAAAAAATATGAAAGCGGTAAATCTATCATCGTTACACAAGAGTCGCTAAACACGAGGGACGCGTCCTTTTCAAAACCAATTCAACCATCACGCTGGATGTCATAACTAATCCAGTCTTTCACTCTTCCCATCAAATTAAGCGAGCGGATCTTTCGAACAGTCACGCTTGAATTCCAGCTCTCATTCGTACCGGCGGTAAATCACGTGGTCATGCACACCTCTGGAAAGACATCGTACGGCACGTCTCCAGGCTTAAGCGACGTGTGAACCAGTATTGCTAATCACCGCGGCTTCATTTTCATCGTCGTAAAAAAGCAGATTATTTTGTATGTTGTAATCATCATCTATGATGATGCAAATGCATGCAAACACCTTTTAATAATAATAGTCTGATCGTTTGGATAACACATCTCCAGCAATGTGGCATTGGCCACTGACTCTTATGTAATAACTTTCCACGCATGCTATATTTTTAAACAATACGTACTTGTGTGTTCCCTATAAATGCCGAATCGGAGTGTGTGAAGAGTGGTGAAATGTACACTAACAATCATAAAGCCTCATTAAAACACTCAGATTTTTGTAAACCCTAAACCCTTTCCAAATCCAATTATACACCGTTAGGACGAGGGAGGGAAAAACCAGCTGTCCACAGAGCTGTGTTCTCTGCAGGACGAGGGGACGGAGCTTATGTCCCCCTAAACAACAGATACTGTAACAGTCACTGGGTTCAAAAACAAAAGACTGTTGGTGCAGTCGGTCACGTGACCTGGCATGCCCATCACAAGTTTAGGGATGTTCCAGAGGGCACCAGAGAATGCCAGAGAACACATTCATTCATAAACGGCCGGTCAATAATTCAAAGGACAGTTACATTGTGTTTATGATGCCGTTCTGTTGGCTTTCAAACAGGAGAAATTGTAACACTTATAATTAGGAAACGAGGCCTTATGTAACCGTTCTTTGAAAACATTGTTTTGCCTTAGCGGTTCTATTTTTAGTTTGTGCTGATCAGAAAAGACCAACTTTGCTGAAATATGGTGCTTTGCGCACACTTTAAAAATGAAGAGTGTGATTTTATCTGCGTTTGAAATACTTTTATTGTGTAGCCTTAACTAAACATTGAGCTACTGGTACAATTATAATTATAATTATAAAAAGTGTTAACGTTGTGTCTTTTTTGTTTGTTTGAGTCTCCTGACCAGCGGAACAGAACCAAGTCGGCTCAACCAATGGCATGAGTTTGGGGCGGAGACTATCGATCTACCTTCAAAAATGACACAGTGAACCTTTAAAATGTCAGCATGTGTAAACAAACATTGGCCGGCCTTATCACAATCAGTTGTGTACGGCGAAACCTTCTGCTCTCTGACACTGAATCAGCATCGTAACTCCGCTGAGGTGAGACACGGCTAAATTGTCAGGTTTAATTTGGAGCATTCGATATCATCAGGAGACAGGTACGTTCCCATAAGAAACCTTATCAGGTGAGGAGTTCATCTTGATAATGAGTGTATCATCAAACGCTGTGGGAGGCCTCTGTGGCCTGGCTGCGACCTGCCAACACTTCGTTTGTCAGATACCTCAGCCGGTCTACATAATCCATATGAGATGGACATTTTAACGATCATCCTGGTTTAAACTTTCTGTTTATGAGCATTGCATAATCAAAAATAAGGACCTTGTACCGTCAACATGAAATTAAAACTGTTTTTTATATATAACACGCTGTTCTCATTGTAAAAGATTCATCTGTGCACGTTGTGATCACTGAAATGTACGAAATGTTCTGCGCCTCTGAAATGACTTTTTGTTTTTGCTGATGTCACCAAGCCCTCATTTTTTCCAGCCCCGCCCCTTTACCCACCTGGCTTCATTGGGCATGTTTCAGGGATATTCTATAGCATTGCTGTGAAAACCCCTTTTTGGTTCTTTCTCATCACCTTCATTTTTAGGATGTTTAATATTTTTTCACTTGTTTATTTACCCACTTACACAATCCCACTATTCTTAATGGATTTAAAAGCCATTCTCTTACATTTTTACGTGGAATATGCCGTTGCACTTGACCCCTGGTTACTCCAGGTCGATTGTCTTTTTGATAAGTGTGCTGTAATTTGCTTACATAAAAGCATCTGCTAAATTACTAATGACCATCTTAATTGCTCACACAATCAATTCCTTCATTCCTTCTTAATTCCTGTAGCAGTGCAAAGATTTGGGGTATGATATACTGATATAATGTATACTTTTTGAGTTGCTTTGGATTAAAGCGTCCAGCAAATGCCTACATGCAACTGTAATTCTAAACCTAACAATATATACAGACGACACCCCAGTCCAAAAATCACACCTCAAACAGCCTTTCATTCATAGCTTGGCATAAATCTCACCGAGCTTAATTTAGAAAACACGTAGCAGTAAGTGCAGATGGACAGCGTGTTCCTCGCACAAACTGCAGCCAATGATAGCACAGCGCCATATTCAGACCCGGCACATGCAGTAAATGTCTCCCACAGTCTAAGGAATGGTGAGAACACAACACTTCCACTAAGAGAATTAAAACCTGCAACCGGTCCCCTGTTCCAAAGCGGCAACAGTTTCCATGGCAACTTGACTTGTCGAGCAGAAGTGGGTGCTCAGAGACTCGCTTGCCTCAAGGTCTTTCCTGCCTCTCATTCTGAGTGAAGTAACGTTGTCTTCAAAAACAAACGTTGCGATTCGTCTGCCAGCTGACGTATGAAAGCAACGCACAGTGAGGATGTTTCTAAAGACTGAAAGAAAAACGCATCATCTTGTCACCCTCGTTCCAGGCAGACTTAACAAAAAATTCAGCCCAGCTCTAAACCCACGACTCATTTTAAGCGATTCATTGCGCGATCTTCCTCATCGGGTTTTTACAAGCACACAAAAGCAAGTCACAAAGCCTGGTGTTCTCTATGATGTGAGTTTTTTTAGAAAAATGTTATTGTGCAGAAGTTATTCTTCCATTAGCTAAAGAGATTCCTAATAATGTTTCAAGTATCAACATTGTCTCACATTGTTCTTTAATCTCCCTGACAAATTATGAGATAATTTGAGATATTAAACGAAGTGCCATTAGGATCCATTTGCTTATTCTCCAATTCTGATGACTTTAATCGATAAAGACATTGTTTCTGGTAAGTGAATATATTGACGCTCGCTTCTTATGGTGCATTCTGGGAAATTTTTAGGGAGGGAACATATAAGTGCATTAGAACTGTATGACAGAGGGACTCCCTGGACAGTGTGCTGTACTCAACTGGTGCTGGACCAAAACACACCCAATAATCCTATCAGAAAGACACAGAATTCACTGTTTTCCTCGTATAATATAGAGCATATCATGCTGTACTGAATGTGCTCAGTTGTGTTTCCTCAGCCCTGTGTTTAATGTTAAAAAGCAGAAGGTGCTGAGCAGGCGAGGTGCTCAGGGTTTCATTATTCTTCCGGCAGTGGAACGGGTCAGTCATTAAACAAAATGCCACCAGTGTTCCCAATTACAGGTACAGAGAGTGCACTGATCTCAGGACAGTTCTCACTGACCTGCCATCTATTGCAAAATTTACGACAGTATTTTCAAAATAGATGTTCAGGGGTTTATAGCTTGGCAGCGAAAATAGACTGCAGGCACGTTGTAACTGCTGCACGGCTTTACCCTTGCGTCAGAGAGGTATCTAGCATAGCTTTGGGATTCTAGGGTGGACTGTGTTGTGAGTTAGTGGACCGCTAAGAAGGTCAAACATGGGCATTGGGCGCAATTAACGCAACGGTACGCATTCCGTCCAAATGAGCCCACACACATACACGCACAGTAAAAATAACCGTTTTTCTCATTTCGAGCTGTAAGTGTAAAAGAAAATAAATAATGGGGCGCTAATTTATAGGCACATTATACTGTATAATTGCTATTAAACCTGTTGTATAATGTCTAACAGTACGAGCGGCACTTACCTATCCGCCACTGGAAGGTCAATATTTGTCTCCCTCAAAACTAGTTCCAGTTTCTTCCTTACTGGCTTTCTGCTCGTAAACAATTAATTATATTCATTAGTATTTACAAAATATACGAAAAGGTAATAGATTAAATGCAATGTTACCAAAAAATTATGAAGAATTGTAAGCATGTTTAATATATTGTGATTTATAATATAATATATATTAAATTGTATATATAAATGTAATGTATATATTACTATAGAATATAACTTTTTGTAGGATATAAGCATTTTATTGTGTTTTTTTCAGTGAGTAATGTTGGCATAGATACGCTGGTTGTAAAGTCTATACTGCTCGAGGCTATACGGCATGCGGCTGCTGACCCCCGCTGGATGAGAGACTGATTCTCCAAAACCTACAAAGCTAATCTATACATCACGAACTAAAGATTTCTGTTTTATATTTCTTTAAACCTTTTAAATTGCAAAATAACAACATAGTATTAAAGATAGCTGACGTTACAAACAAATACAACACGAATACTGTAATGCAAACCAAGAATAAATTAAAAGATGTTGTAAAACAAACTATATCTTGGAATTTAACAACACAGAAACATAGTGAAAAGTTGCCTACTTGCTTTTTGTCCATAGTCAGATCACTGGGGCTAGAATCTTTTTAGGGTCATAAGGAAGTTTAGACCGTTCATCATATCTTAGTTTCCTGTTTATTACGTTCAGTAAACATGATGCAGAAGTAGGCTCCTGTATATTATACAATGGGAACGCGCAGGGTGAAAACCTTCGGCCCACTCCTGCGGGCGGCAGGCAGGGGGCGCGCCTCCCACGCGCGTTCCTGCTTGTTGTAGTGTTCACCGTAACCATAGCGATAACCTCAAACAACATGACGAAAAGATTAATGACCATTAAATATTCCAGTGTTTCTGAAATTAAATAACTGTTAACCATTTTTTTCTCTTGTAACGAAATACAATAACATATCCAAGGTATAGCCACAAACAGACCGAATGGTTTAAAGTAAACTTTGTGTATGCAAGTAAAACAAAATAGCATAATATATTTCGTAAGCAAAGTCATTTTGCAAAGCAACAAAAAAGCAACTAATTGTTAGTTCATGCGCAAATGATAGTTCATGCTTGTTGTACGACACAGTGACGTGCGTGATTTGCGCTTCAAGAGACAAAGAGCTCGACAAATTTGTCACTCTGCATGTAATCGATACGACATGCATCTTTAATAAGGGGCTTGTTTATGTAACGGAGAACAAATCTTGTATTCACACCTCACCTTCAATAACAGCGCGTCTCCTAAATGACAGTGACACAAAATACGAAACAAGTAATATTACACTAACGCAGTAATTTACATTGAGTCCCCTAAAATGCAACAAAATGTTAAAATAAAATCAATTATAACGGAAATGGTATTGGACTTGATTAAACTAATTGTTTTTCATACCATAAGCTAATGATATTTTTACATACTAATTATTTTTATATAAAAACAATCACAGATAAGCCCTATATTTCAAAATCCTGACCAATGTATTAAAACAACACACAATGTCCGCTCTTGGATTATTAACAGCGCAAGTAAAAAAGCCTTCTTGAGAAATGAAATTCGATAGCTAAGCAATGCGCGACGCACTTTCAACAAATAATCAAAATACAACCAACCTCAAATAGTATTGGTCAGGAATATAAGATAAAAATCATAAGTTAGATATAAGTAATATAAATAAAATTAAATAATTTCGTGGTGGCATATTTTTAGGATGAAGTGTTACCCGTTTCTATGTGGAAACTGCAGATAGCAACGATAAAGTAGCCGGTCAGCTGACAGCTAACTGAGTAAAACAAGTGGAGGTAAGCCGGAAGTCGCCTTCAAGGTAATAATATTAAAGAATTAAACAGAAATACATTAGTAATAGCTGTTACTTCTCACCATATGCATATTTTCCCCAAGAATATTTGATTTTATATGTGCTCCTTGCGTGTTTTGTAGCAGGAAAGAGCTCGTTTCCTAGCACCGAATCTATGTGTTTTACAAAAGCAAATTGTTTATTATGTGTATATATTTATGTGTCTTTATCTCTACATTGTTTTATTGTATTTATGTACAAAGCAAGAATTGCTTTTTTCATTAATTCACGAACATATAAGCGTCGCTGTTTATTCGTTTCTGAGAATTATATGGTTGTAACGTAAATCCTAATGAGCTGCCTAGGTAGACAGCATTTTTGGGCATCATTTGTGTAGGTGGCACCAGGTTTTGCAACACAGCCGTGTAGTGTAGTTACCTCTGTATTTTTAACCTGTGCGAGTGTTTCTCAACTGGTTCCGCTTCAGCACCTAGATTTAATACTGTACATCATGTGGCAACCGAACGCGATACAAAATTGTTTGTATAACTATGCATAAATATCTATTATAGTTTGTTACACATTATGGTTGTTTTGTTTAGCGGCAGCATAAAACCCATTAAGAACCACTGATCTGTGCCATATAACACCATGTTGTCTTTGTTTTCTATCTGCAGCCGAAGATGAGGAAAAACAAAGGGAAAACCAATACCATTGAAAAAGAGTTTGCGTTTGAGTTCCAAGCTGGAAATCATCACTGTGTCCTGAAAATACCACTTCAGTTCCCATTTAAAGAAAACGTTAATGATCTCCATGGAAGAATCGTGCTGCTTCATAATATCCCCTGTTTTGTAGAAGATGGTAATGCATTCAGATTTATAAGAGCTGTATATGAATAGATTCACCCTTCAAATGATCTACATGCAATAAAACACAGTCGTGTGAATTGCTGTACGTTCTCTTGTTTTCTGGCTTGATTTTAGACTTGAAAACCAGACTGGTCAGTTTTATAGAAAGGGAAACGTTAGAGGACTATGACAGGAAT
Source organism: Botia almorhae (assembly GCA_036877575.1). Taxonomy (NCBI): domain Eukaryota; kingdom Metazoa; phylum Chordata; class Actinopteri; order Cypriniformes; family Botiidae; genus Botia; species Botia almorhae. The sequence continues at coordinate 2,840 of JAZGTJ010001560.1, read as the reverse complement.
GCCGAGGCTGCTCTGCAGAGACTCAATACAGGAGAGGTCGACATCAACAAACTTACAAATTCATGGGCCAAGGCCTATTCAGAGGTAAAAGCTCCGTTTCTTTTTGGATTTTGCTCAATAAAGTATTTTTTTTTCCGTTTGAGGGTTTTTTTGAACTTTTCAGGTGGCTTATTAAGCATTAAGTACTGTAAATGTAGCTTATTTGAAAAGAACACAAATGTAACGGGATCTTTCATTTCTTGTTTATTGAGATGCTTTCGTTTATTTCGATACTCGCTTTGCCCACGCGACAAATAAATAAATATCTGTCCCGTCAAGCCGACCATCTGCCTTTGCACTTTGCAGTTTAAATTTTGCGTCCACTTGCTCCAGCACGCTTATAAAAAGAAGCAGAACGCGGCCCTCCCTTTCTGTGAGGCTCCGCTGGCTCCCGGCCACGAACGCATACAGAATAACCATTAACGTTTTACTGCCGCCGTAAACAAATACACATGGATGCTCTCCAATCTATTTAAAGCCAATCGAATGTCATTTTAACGACCACCTGGTTGTTGGCGGATAGAGATTCTTACGTTTTTATTTATAGGAGCTTCCAAAGTATTCCGCATATTCGGGGTATGCGGGTTAAAAGCGAGTCTTAAAAAATAACTTCAGATCCTAATCCTCAGGGATGCCTGACGTTAGAAAGAACCAAATATATGAATATGCTGTATGGTTTGTGTGTGCCGTATGACTGAATGTAATTTCTGTCTGTAGACCACGTTGGAACATGCCCGACCCGAGGAGCACAGCTGGGATGAGGATTTTGCCGTTGTGTATCATGAACTGATCCACTCTCCGGCCTCAGAGACTCTTCTCAACCTGGAGCACAGTTACTTTGTCAGTGTCTCCGAGCTCATCAGCGAGAGGGACATGGAGCTCAAGAAACTTCAGGAGAGGTTTGCATGGAATCTTACTGTTATTCTGTCCCAGAAAAGACACTGCCGAGAGTTTCTAACATGACCATATTCTGTAGTTGACAAGTGCAAAGGTCAAAGGTCGTTCATCAACATTTTAGAACAGAAAAGCTTATCAAAACAGAAGCATTCGGAGCAAAATGCTCTTAAGGTCAAAGGTCATTCATCTACATTTTAGAAGAGTAAAGCTCATCAAAACAGAAGCATTTGGAGCAAAATGCTCTTAAGGTCACGAGAAACATATATCGAGTGTGTCCAAATGTTTGGCTGGCTGTGTGAGTCTTATATGAAAAATCCAAATGTGTCCTGACAGGCAAGCTGCAGAGATGGATAAAGTCATGCAGGAACTTGGGAAAACCTTGTGTGACCAAGATGTGAATACTGTAGCTGCCCAACACTTTGATGCTCAGCAGGTGAGACCAATCTGAACCTCTGGAAAATACTTCTGCAGGTTTGCTAAGGTAATACAGAAGGTCATGGAACTTCTCTTCTGTTTCCTGTATTCGTGATGAAAAGGTTCTGGAGAACAAGTGGGCCAGTGAACTGAAGCAAGTCACAGGCATTCAGAAACAAGAGTACCAGGAGTGGGTGATGAAGCTCCATCGGGACCTTCAGAATCCCAACAACAGCACCATCAAGTAAGTGAAAGTGTGCGAGAAGATATGAAGATCCAAGTTGATGTTAACCAAACATTGCCTGTCATTTACCCAATTTCAGTAGACAGCTTTCCATCATTTTGACAGATAAAAGTAAGAAATCTGGTCCAATATGTTTGCCAGCTATCTATTGTGCATCTATTGTGGCTCATGTTATGTTGTCATAGGGTTCTGATAAGAACATTCCAAATTTTGTGATTGGTTCATACTGTCGGAAAGCCTTTACAGCAACAGCAAAGGAAAGATTGAAACGATAGCGAAACATTAAAAACCATTCACTGCTTCGACTCGAGGGATGTGCTGTCTATTGAGTCGACTTGATGAACGAGGAAGCCTTTAAAGTAACAGTGGAGCTCATACACAGAGGAGCAAAAAGCTGCCCACATAGCAGAAAGATCTTCAAAGGGGCTGGCACAGGTTCTGAATGACCAATCTGTCCTTAGAGATTTCATGTTCATCGGCAGGCCCAAGGAGGTCAATAATACCTGGAGAAGACTATCCATTAGCATTCCCGTTCATTTGAATGACAGTTGCCTGGTTGGTGCATGACCCCCCCCCCCCCTAAAAGTACTTTCCGTTCCACATACTGAAAGTTTTAGGTCAGTCACCTGAGCTGTAAATGGCATGTGACTGATCAATCTGGAGCCACAGGAAAATGTTTCATGACAGCTCTGGTGGCTCCACAAGAACACACACGGTCCCAAGTCAGTAACTGGGGATTTTCCTGACCTGTGACACAGAGAGCAGACAAAGACAAATTCAAGTGTGTTTAACACACGGCATGCCGACCACAGCTTGACCTCCTGGGCCGATTTCAGTAACGTGCTGCATTAAACGTGTTCGCAAGTAGTCAGTCGGATTTCCCAAAAGCCCCGCTTTGAAATAGTGGCCATCTTCTGTGACCGTTACACTTGAGCCCGCAGCAAACAACTGTATTTATCCTCGTGATTGATTGCGCTCTTGCAGACAGCGAGAAGCTTTAGAAGATGAGACCGTTATTTGTGTTTCAGCGAGGAGATCAAGGTGCAGTCGGGACAGCTGGGGGAGGCGGCGGAGGGCGGGGCTCGGCTCTTCGAGGAGCAGCGACAGCTGGAGGAGAGCTTCACCATCCACTTAGGTATGGCGTCTCCCTGGAAACGCCGCTGCTACAAACCCGCGCATAAAAATACCCACTTGCTACAAATGGATTTAAATGCGCAGTAATTGACGCCCACTTCCGATGTGTTTT